>JAVJIF010022033.1:0-70071 GCA_038442645.1 Agave tequilana | reverse complement strand
AAAAGGCCATGATGGAGAAGACTCTAACACGAAGATTCTGACAGTGTGAATTCCAAGTTTGAGAATTTAGAGACCCTCCTAAAGAAATAGAGGGTTCGGAAGCTGGAAGTGATCACTCGAAGAGAAAGGGTGAACTAGAAAAGTGCCTTGGAGCTCTCGCTAATTGAGGCAGCCTTTAAGAAGAGGAGTGGTCCGGCCATACCCGGCTGAGTAGGATCTTGTCTTGTACCCTCCTAAATTCAAAGCTCGACCCTACAAACCTTTTACGACAAAGGGTCTCCGAACCAACATATATACTACTTCAAGTCTCAGACTGGAAAGTTAGTATCAAACGATGCTATCTTGGCATGTTTATTCATTGGTACCTTAAAGGGATTTCCTTTGAATGGTTCATGAAGCTTCCCGAAAGATCCATCAAAAAACTGGGGGGACTGAAGAAGCTATTTTTGCCCGTTTATTCGAAGATGACTCGGAGATAAAGCATGCCAACTCTCCTGGCAATGAAGCAAAGAAAAGAAGAACCGGTCAAGGAATTTATGAAAAAGAGTCAGAACATGGCACTCCGATGTCCTAGTGGTGTGACCAAGTCAATTGGTGGAAACATGTCACCACAATTTACAAACTTCACTTCTAGCTTAAATAGGAGTGACCGAGAGTTGCACTGAAAACAATTGGTGCAACAAGATGAACAAGGTGAGGAGATTGTTACCAAGGTCAAAGCAGAAGAAAGTAGGCCTAGACCCCAGAAGTCGACAAGGCACACGCTAGAAGCATCTTCTCAAGCCAAAAGGAAAGATATACTGGCAAAAGAGATGAAATCTCTTCCTATGCCACAACCGACAAGAGTGGATGGTTCTTCAAGTCAATATGCACCAACAAGTAGTACTCCTTCAAAGACGAGCATTTTGACTCTCTGTTTAAGTTACTTAACAAGAGCAACAAGCTGAAGCTTCCAAAAGTCAGACGTCCTGAAGAAGTGGGCAAGACAGATAACCCCAATTACTGCTTGTACCACAGGATGCTGAGGCACCTACTAAGAACTGCTACATCTTCAAAGATCTCCTCCAGGCTTTGATAGATCCAGAAGTCTTTAAGCTCCGCCCGGAGCAAAAGAAGGTGATGGCTAACATAACGTCATTCCTTCAGTTTGGGAAACACCCACCAAAACCAGCCAGAGTAGTTCCCATCCCGAAAGGAGAACTAAAGGTGATCAATGCAGATCTACACCACCAACAGGAGAAAAGACTCATACCTGTCTCTACTCCTCAAGGAGAGATCATGTGGGTCATCACGATCTCATAGAAAGTCAGCAATGGACTACTATTTCTAGTGGAAAGTCCAAACGCAAAGCAAAAGGTTCACCTTGTAATGTGGTGTGTGCTTCCCCCAGAGAAGCAGAAACTGATGTCGCCTCTCTTACTGATTCTGGAGAGGAAACATTTGTTCTTGCTTCAGAGTAGAATACTCTGTTTATGGCAGGGACCCGATCAGATCAGCATTACTTGAAGAAGTGTGATGAAGCTGTGGCGATTTCATCCAAGCCGATCCAGGAACTAGTCAAGCAATCCATGAAGCAAACTATGGAAAAGCAAAAGAGCTTCGCTATGCTAAATCTCTTCCAAAAGACAAAGCAGAAGGACCATCAGATCCTTATCGCTTCGACGTCTTGGCTCAACTAGCTAATATCCCGACCAGAATTACTCTTTATAAGCTCCTGAGACTATCCAAGTCAACAAGGAAAGCTCTCAGGGAGGCCTTAGCTATGCGGAAGCCTTCATGACCAGATTTTAGCTAAACTAGAGAAGGATAAAGAGAACTGTCTCCACACTTCTCATCGCTTTCCCTGCATATCGTTTCCCTAGACGACATGCAGGTCAAAGGAAAACATGACAGACCCTTGTACTTTACAGGGTATATTGGATCATCTGAAATGACCCGTCTTCAAGTTGATCTAGGATCTACGTTGAGAATTATACCCCGCAGGGTCATGCAATACTTGAAAACCCCATTCATCGATTGAGCATCACTCAAACTATATTTATGGCCTCAACGCTAACTGTACACGCTCAATGGAAAAAATTAAACTCAAATGCCAGATTGGGGACCTGAGGTCTGAGGTGAGGCTATGTTATTGATGTCGACACTTCATACAACCTGCTGCTGGGACGACCGTGGATACATCGCAATTCCATCGTACCTCAACTCTTCATCAATTCATGAAAATATGTTGATGAAGACGGCCAAAGTCCGAATGTTAATCACAGAAAAGGCATCCATTAAGGGAGTAGAGAACTACTTCATTGACTCCCTCCTCTTCCAGGACTTTTTAGAAGCAGACGAGAATTCTCAGCCAGAAGAACTAGACTCTGGCAATGAAGCTAATGTTGAACCAGAGGTAGAAGAAGAATATCTGTGGGAGTTAAATCCTTTTGTAATGATAATTGATAAGCTCAATGTTAATAACACTGCCTATGATGTAGGCGAGTGGTACATTAATGAAGATGTAGATTCAGTTTATTTTTCTGTGTTTTCTTCTGATTCCGTACCATCAGTTACTAGTACTGACATAGATGATGATCCCTTGTCGTGATTAGTCTCCAATAATGCATATTTCATATCACATTTTCACACTTATTCTTTATAAAATTCTGCTAAATAATGATTTTCTTTTGTGATCCCAGGTCCATGTTATGGAATGAAGAAGAAGAGCAAAAATCCAATTTATTTGGTGATTTTAAATCCTAATATAACTATTAACTTTGGAAACCCATTCTGCTGCTGCAGGGAGTAGAAACAAGGAAGTAGCAGCCCATACCCATACATCAGAGCAGCCATGACCTGCAAACTTCAGCGCTGCGCACCTGGATGCAGCATGGCCATGAAAACGTGGCCATGGCCACGTTTTCGCAACCATGCTGTGGAGTTGTACGTCGAGCTTCGACGCACGACTCCGTACAGTCTTGATTGGTAGTGAAAAATGCATTTTTATCATAACATTTACCATCACATTTCATATTTATTCATATAATTCTGTACATTTACTAATATTTTATTATTTATTGTGTGCAGGCCTCGAGTTCTTATTTTTATAAGAAATAAAGCTTAATGAAGCCCAAAAGCCATATCCAAGCCCAAGTCCAAGCCCAGGTGTAAAAGTACAAATACCAAATGTCAAAAGTGCAAATACATAAGGGCCAAAGTTGCAAATACAAAGAAGAGGGAAGGATAGACTTCTATTCAACCCTAAATGCTTGCAGGAAAGAGTTTAAAGATAAATTCGGATTCAGACTGTACATGTTTAGTATTCAGATCATAACTTTTGCTACAGATATGCAAATCTGATGATTCAAAATGCTCCAGAAAGAAGACTTGAAGCCCTACAACTCTTATGTTGATCAAACTTTCCAATTCAGTCCGTAGATAAGCCAATTTCAGCGATCAACAGGATAATAAATTGCAGGACAGATTTGATTTGAACTTCTATGGATAAGTGCCACAAGTCTGGAGATAAGATTTTTTGGGAGAGTTGTACTAGGACTCTACATCTTCCAACTCCTATAAATACCCCTGCAGATGCAAACACAGAAAGCGTCCAGTGAAGAGCCAAGGGCCAAAGTTAGGATTTTTAGGGTTTTTCTTCTTTCTTTTAGGTTAGATTTTATTTTATTTTGTAAATTTTGTAACGAAGAGTGGAGATGCTTTCATGGAGGAAGGAATCATACTTGTACCAGGTGACATCGGTGTAAGTTTTTATTTTTCCCCCATTGTTAATAAAAATCTGCTCGAGGTTGGTTTGTTTTATTCTTGTTTCATTGTTTCTTATTCTCGCTTTATCTTTGTTTTTCTAATCTTGTTCTATGTCATTGTTTCTCTCTGATGACTTGTAATCCGTGAGATCCGATTGCTTCGAGACTGCTAGCCAACGAAGATCCCTGATGGCTTATGGCGACGAACATCCTATACGCCATACTTGCAAATCTTCTGAGAAAAAGTAAGTCGTCGCAAAAGGATCGAAGGCAAGCAGACTAAAGAGATAAGTTTTCTTCCTTTTCTTTTCTTTTCTTTTTTGTAGATTAAATCCACATCTTCCACAATTCTTTCCCACAACTCATTGTAAATACCACTTTCATTGTAAATACCATCGTGACTAACAAAATAACTAAAAAAGATAAATTTTTAGAGAAACTTGCTTAACGCTTCCATCGCAGTCCCTCCTCGAGGATCACGACCCGCATAGCCCTGCTACCGCGGATTAGAACTGAGAACCTCACACTATTATTTCCAAAATCTAATATCCTTATTTTTGTGTGCAGGAAATCTCAGTCAACAAATTGGCGCCGTTGCCGGGGAGGGACGGTAAGTTTATCTCTAAAACAAAAATTTAATTTTTAACTAATTCTTTATTCTTTTCTGTTTGCAGGTTTGGAGAACAGGAAACAGAAACATAGCAGCAGCAGTGGACATATTGCTATTCTGTGCCTCTGCCCTCGAAGGCAGAGCACCAGAACCCACTGTTTTGCCACGGATCCGCGGCCAGAGCCGCGGAAACGCGGCGGCAACAGTGGTGAATTACTGATCCAATTTTTGCAGGGTGCTTCAAGTTAAAAATTCTGCTTTCTGCTCTGTTCTGATTGTTCTGTGATATACCTGTAAATTGCTAATAATTCAACAGTAAATTATTGGTGTTAAAAATAAAATTTGATTAGACGTTTGCATATTAGGCACGTGTCTTTTCAATTTTTATTTACTGTTGAAGAGTGCTGGAGGAGCAAGGTACGTACGCATTGCATGTAGAATAGGACTCATCTTGGTTGATTTCTGCTTTGAGTGATTCTTATCTATTTATCTTGTACACTTGCACTAATTCATCTTAAGGGCATAACCCATTAACAAGATAAGGTGGGGATTTCATCACCCTTCCTTAGCCAAAAATCATATCCCAAGCACTCACTAACCCAAGCCTAACTAAAAAAGAGTAGACGTTGGCCCTAGGGACATCTCGGACTCAATTAGGAGATTATCCTAAGGGGGAACGGTGTTGGAAGTTGACTCCTGCCAAATCAGTGTCTAGGAAGGGGATTGAGGGCCGAAAGCCCGAAGTGTGGTGGTTATTTAATTAAGGAACGTCTTTGACGGAAAACCTCCCACCACTCTTGCCCCGACCTGGCTGATTAACTTGTGGTCAAAGTCTACACCCTACCTCCCGTGGACAGTCTAACCAGTTAGGAGTCATCTAGGTCATAGGTCTACCCTAACTTAGGTTAGAATTTTTCTTTTTTTTGTTTGTTGTGTTTGTGTTGGTGTGATATGGCATATAAGAATAATTTCAATTTTAATCCATATTACACCCCCTAACTATTATTCGGATATTACCAACCCGGCATACCCTAACTTTGACCAATCTAGTGTGCCGGAATGGTCTTATCCGAATGAATATAACCCACACCCCCCATCTTATGACTATAATTTCCATAATAATTTCAACTCGTCACAGAGTTCATGGGGTTTCGAGTCCCCCGAGTCTAATTCTCAACCAAATTGTCCTCCATATCCATCTAGTCCACATTCTTCCCAAGATTCATACTCAGATCCACCCATTCAGAATAGAAAACCATCTATCAGGGAAATGATGAGTATGCACGAGTCCAAGCAACAACCACCCTCAATCTTAGACATGATGATGCGTGAGTCCACCGATTCACAACTTCATCACGATCTCACTTCCTCTTTCCAAATCCAATTCCAAAAGAGGCTTGAAGCCATGACTCAGGCTAGATTAGCTCGCGAGCATGATTTAGATATGATGGTTCAATCTTTGCGTTCTTACAGTTCCGCAAATTCTGATATCGCTGACCACTCTCTTAGAGCCGACGAACCAAGTTGCTTTGGACAACAAGATTCTATTTCAGTGCCATCATCTGAACTTGCCGAAACTCCAATTCTTGATAACTTGGCAAGTTTTTCCTTTCATGAATTAGAACTTGAACATGAATATGATCATGATCCCCAACTTGATGATTCAGTTTTATTTCCTGACTCAATAATGACTCCAGTGTCTCCACCTGATTTCACTTTTTCCGAGTCAACATTGGATCCTATTCCAATTCATCATGAAATTAAATCACCCATTTTAGAAGATCATATTGAACTTGACCTAGATTCTCACAATCTCTTACTTCTGAAACTGATTGTACAATTCTGACGGAAGATGTTGACCTTAGTTTTGAAGAATTGTATGGCGATGAGCTAGAATCCTTAATATTGGAAGTAAAGAGATATCACCCATATTAGGTCACATTCCATTATGGGAAGAAGTTGTGGACTTGAGTTTCAATTCTTGACTTGGACTCAATTCTTGAACCTAGCCCGACTCCTGAGCCCTTACTTGATTTGAGCATTTTCCTTGAGTCGGTATTCGTTCCCGCACCTATATTGTCCAAGTCAATAATTCCATCTTTTCATACTCCATTTTGGGACAAGGAGGTTGAGACAATTAACTCTGAAATTTATTATGAAATTTGGAAATTTGATGGGGTGGAAATACTAAAAAATGATTATATATATATTTTAGTGGGTTATGTAAGGAAAGTTTCTGGTGGGGTTCCACCAAATTATCTGTTATCTTGATTGGGCCGCATTTCGTGGACCAATTAGACCACCACCGGAACCACCCCCTAAGGTAATTTTCCGCCTTCCCTTGTTCTTTTTCATGCATATATGCATTCATTTCATACATTGAGACAATGCATGAGGTAAGTGTGGGGGTGGGCTTTACTAACATACTAACATAGGTAGAAACTAACAAAAAATTTGTTTATTAAAAAAAAAATCTGAAAAAAAAAATTTAAAAAAAATGTTATAAAAAGGAAATATTTTGACTTATTTTTTGAAAGAAATCTAAGTTAGTTTTAAGGATTAGGAAAATCATGATTAGGATTTCTAAAAACTTGGTCAAAATAAATAAATTGTTGAATTTTTAGGTATAGGAAAAGAATTGAATAATTAATTAGTCTTGATTTTTACCTTAATGAAATTTGCATACCTAATACATATCTAGGATTCTAAGATGAAGACCTTGTGCTCATATATAAAAAAAAAAAAAATTACCAATTAAGCTGGATACATGTGCCTCAAGAAGCATAAGTATTCACGCCTAAAGGTGAGTTCTAAATAAAAATAAAGTCCTTAGTTTTGTGGCCTAGTTCATTCGAATTTGAGTCCGCGGGGTGTTTTCTCACCTGGTGCCCTAAAGCCGACCGGCTGGGAGCCACCGACTTTAAGTTCGCTACATGGGTGGATTAGAAAGCCTAAGAAAACTGAGAAATATTATACATGTATTAACACATCTATTAGTCAATTAGTTAGGTATGAGGGCCTCAAGAAGCCTTGATGCTTACACGAAAGAAAATTAGATGAGTTATACATATTAAAAAAAAAAAGGAAGAAACAAAAATTAAAGAGGCATGAGAGTCCAAGTTAAGAAATTCCTAGTCAAGTTATAAGGATGCATATGATTTTTGGTAACGAAAAAGACTATATTAGAAATTCAATTTTAATTCTTACCTAAAATGGAAAACAATTAACTTTATTAAGACTAGGTTTGAAGAATGAATGAAAATGAGGATCCTAAAACTTATAGACTACTTAGTCTCTTCAATAATAAATCAAATATTTCCTTTTTATGGATTTTGTGGGTGCAATCCGCTGAAAACCCTCACGAGACAACACTCGTCCTCTAGGGTAACCTAGAGGTTTAACGGCTTGTTGCACGTGCTAAGTGCAACCGTGATTCCTACGAAAGTGAGTTAGGTTAGATTAATTTTTCTTTTTCTTTGTTTTTACTGGAGGACGAGCAAAAAGATAAGTGTGGGGGTGTGATTGGTAGTGAAAAATGCATTTTTATCATAACATTTACCATCACATTTTCATATTTATTCATATAATTCTGCACATTTACTAATATTTTATTATTTATTGTGTGCAGGCCTCGAGTTCTTATTTTTATAAGAAATAAAGCTTAATGAAGCCAAAAGCCCATATCCAAGCCCAAGTCCAAGCCCAGGAGTAAAAGTACAAATACCAAATGTCAAAAGTGCAAATACATAAGGGCCAAAGTTGCAAATACAAAGAAGAGGGAAGGATAGACTTCTATTCAACCCTAAATGCTTGCAGGAAAGAGTTTAAAGATAAATTCGGATTCAGACAGTACATGTTTAGTATTCAGATCATAACTTTTGCTACAGATATGCAAATCTGATGATTCAAAATGCTCCAGAAAGAAGACTTGAAGCCCTACAACTCTTATGTTGATCAAACTTTCCAATTCAGTCCGTAGATAAGCCAATTTCAGTGATCAATAGGATAATAAATTGCAGGACAGATTTGATTTGAACTTCTATGGATAAGTGCCACAAGTCTGGAGATAAGATTTTTTGGGAGAGTTGTACTAGGACTCTACATCTTCCAACTCCTATAAATACCCCTGCAGATGCAACACAGAAAGCGTCCAGCGAAGAGCCAAGGGCAAAGTTAGGATTTTTAGGGTTTTTCTTCTTTCTTTAGGTTAGATTTTATTTTTATTTTGTAAATTTTGTAACGAAGAGTGGAGATGCTTTCATGGAGGAAGGAATCATACTTGTACCAGGTGACATCGGTGTAAGTTTTTATTTTTCCCCATTGTTAATAAAATCTGCTCGAGGTTGGTTTGTTTTTATTCTTGTTTCATTGTTTCTTTATTCTCGCTTTATCTTTGTTTTTCTAATCTTGTTCTATGTCATTGTTCTCTCTGATGACTTGTAATCCGTGAGATCCGATTGCTTCGAGACTGCCTAGCCAACGAAGATCCCTTGATGGCTTATGGCGACGAACATCCTATACGCCATACTTGCAAATCTTCTGAGAAAAAGTAAGTCGTCGCAAAAGGATCGAAGGCAAGCAGACTAAAGAGATAAGTTTTCTTTCCTTTTCTTTTCTTTTCTTTTTGTAGATTAAATCCACATCTTCCACAATTCTTTCCCACAACTCATTGTAAATACCACTTTTCATTGTAAATACCATCGTGACTAACAAAATAACTAAAAAAGATAAATTTTAAAGAAACTTGCTTAACGCTTCCATCGCAGTCCCTCCTCGAGGATCACGACCCGCATAACCCTGCTACCGCGGATTAGAACTGAGAACCTCACACTATTATTTCCAAAATCTAATATCCTTATTTTTGTGTGCAGGAAATCTCAGTCAAGTCTCCCTGGCACCCTCTTTTGCCTATAAAAGCCCAGTGTTGAGCAGAATTAAGTGTTGCCCAAAGGCCCATCGCTCTAGTTTTGATGATGATTAACTCATGTAGTTATAGTACTAATGATCTTTGTTTATTTAGTCTCAGATATTTGATCAAGATATTAGTAGGTGTTTAGCTTCAACAAAGGATGTGAAGTCAAGTTTTGGAGCCAGCACGTGTTGATTCAAGCGTTGGCGCATCAAGATCGCCTCAAAACGAGTTGAGGTGCTTTAATAGCTCTCTTGGTTCAATACAAGTGTGAGCACACAAACAATATCAAGCATGTAAAAATTAAATAATAATATCAATGCAAGATATAAGGAGTAGACAGTTGGGAGATAGAGAGATCCAAATGCAAATACAATGATATGTTTCGAGGTTCGAGCCACCTCTCTACGTCCCCGCTTTCACACAGAAAGATTTTCACTATGTCCACCAAGAACCTTCCACAAAGGAACATCCACCGAGGAATTACAACTTACAAACTAGGAGTACAAAACTCTAACTCTCTCACACCTCTACACAAGAGTGTGGGCACAAAGCTAAGCACAAAGTAAAGAGAAAATTACAACTTGGTGATCCAATGATCACAAATAATACTTGGTGATCTCAAAAAATTACAAACAAAACACCTCTCATAATACAAGATTCTAGGGGATATATTTGCAATGAAAGCTCAAGTATGTGAGTGCACAAAGTTTTTGAAAAAGAAAACACAAAGAAAAACTCTTGGAAAAACTCTTGAAATGATGTAGAAATTAAAAGTATAAGCTAGATTTCCAAAAACTTATTTTTTCTTTGATTTTCCAAAATTTTGAAACAAAAAGAGATTTTGATTTTGAAGCACAAAAACTTGTTTAAAAAGTTGCTGCTAAAAACTCAGTTGAAGTAGGAAATTTTGCTCTTGAAAATCTTGTCAAAATCTGGCAAGAAAACCACTTTAAATAGCATAAACAAAAACTAGCCGTTAGAGGCAGAACCCAGGCCAAATTGGTCTGTTGGTCGACCGCCCGATCAATTAGCCAAAGGTTAATTTTCTGACCGTTAGGGTTGTTGGTCGACGCCCGGTCGACCGCCCCCAAGGCACAGAGACTGTAACTCTTTATCGATTCTGGTCGACCAGGGCCAACTAGAAAGTAAGATAAAGCCAATCGGTCGACCGATCGGTCGACCACTAGTTGGGCTCGTGCATATGTGCATGTCGGTCGACCAGTCGGTCGACCGTAAGCAGCCCAAACACCCAAATATGAGAGTTTAAAATCCAACTTCAAAAACCCATAAAAATTCCAATAAATCCTCATAAATTCCACAAAAATAAATTTATATAAATATTTTTAAGTACAAATATGTGTGATCAAAAATCAACACATATTACAAACAAGTGAACTATATTTTTGATAAAGAAATATAGGCAAAAATTAAAAATCGTATTTTTCAAAATCCAAACATCTAAATAGAAATCCGATTTTTCTCAAACTTGAATAAATACAAAAATAAGTTATCAAAGCACATTTGAAGTATAGTGTGTATGGATAGAATCCAATATACATAGTAAATGATATATACTTGTTTTGATAATAAATACCAAAAATAATTTTTGATAAAAATAAAACTTACACACATGAACTAGATACATCAAAATAAGTTTTTCTAAGCATATATGACCCATCAATGTATATGGATGAAATCAAATATACATATAAACCATGTAAACTTCTTTTGATGGAATTTATTCATGAAACCGATATATGTATACTTGATATATCAAAGCACAAAACGTATACATGTTAAATCGAGGCACAAAACTCATAGAAATAAGTTTTTCTAAACAATAAATCTCTAATATGTGTAGATAGAATCTAACACATATATAAACCATGAAACTTATTCTATTGAGATGTATACCATATAAACGTAAACTTTTAAAATGAAACGGTTAAACCAAAACCAAAATTATTTATCATGAAAGCGATAAATAAACTTGTGTGTGTGAACTTGAGTAATTCAAAACTATTCTATCCTTACATAAGATCTAAACTAAACAAATCTAGACCAAAGCCTTCTTGTTGATCTTTTTTTCCAAGTCGACTCGATCCAAAACATGATCCAAATGAGCTTCACTCCATCTCGAGTACTTGACGCGATCTTTAAATGCGAGCCCTTGAATTAACGCGTGATAGTTTTAAAACTTGATTTCGAGTCTTTTGTTGAAGCTAAAATACCAACTAAGATCTTGATCAAAATCTGAAACTTAATAAACACAAGATCATTAGTAACATAACTTCATAAGTTAGTGATCATCAAAAATAAGGTGAAAGGCCTTCGGGCCAACATCTCTCCCTCTCTCGCACTGTTTCACTCTCGCTCTTTCTTTCTCTCTCTCTCTTTCCCGCACTCTCTCACTCTCGCTCTCTCTATCTCTGTCTAGCTTCTCTCTCTCATCCATTCTCTTTCACTCTCACACTCTCTCTATCTCACAGTCTCTCTCACTCTTCCACCTCTGCGTCCAAGCCTCCACCTCCTCATCTGAGCCTTCACTTCTACATCCGAGCTCCCCATCTCCGCGTCTAAGCCTTCACCTCTGCGTCCGACCACCTCAGTGTCCTCTCTCTCTCGAATTCTCACTCCCTCTCTCTCGCATTCTCTCTCCTCTTTAATATATTTTAATATATATTTAAACGCCTACACACGTTGAGTATTTGGAGTTCTGGAGATCTGGGATTTCGCGGCATAATTTGTGAATTTAGGTGAGTGTTCTCGCTTTATTAGTACCCCATTTTGACAGGCATTTTATATTTCATATTGTATTCTGGGATTATTGTGTTTGTGTTGTAGACTGTGTATTTGTATTGATGTGGGGTGTATGCTTATATTTGTGGACATGTGAATTGTATCAGCGTGATGTATTGTATCAGTGTGACAAATACTTATAACAGTGTAGATGATACTTGTTTTGTGCATGTGTTAATACTAACGCTTGTGCAGGTACTCTTTTCCAGCCTCCGGGTTCAGTCTTTGGGTCTAACCGCTCTGCGATTCTATAAGACAGCCTCCAGGTTTAACCACTTTGTGGTTTTACTATAACCTCCGAGTTTAACCTCTCTGAGGTTTATTAAAGTCCTCTGGACTTTCTTTATGCTACGCCTGGTATGCAGACCTAGCGTTAGCACTTTACTGGTAACTCCGTTCGAGCGTAGTTACTCCATAAGCACACTTCACCATGTGTGGTAGCATAGCGTTCATACGTTCGCTTCACCGTATGTGTTTAGTTATGCCGCAAGCGTAATTACGCCAAGCGTGATGGCATCTAGTACTGTACGTTAATTTCGCTCCAGCTTTTCTTAGTTCCGCTTAGATGTTCGCTTGCTTGCTTAGTCGCTTGCCTTCTTGATAGTTTAATTAATTATTTTAATACTGATTGTGAAGAGTTTAAAATCTTTACTTATATTATTTTTTAAGAACTGTATTGTTTTCTGGTTATCATACCGATCTTCTGTATCGATACCATTATCTGTTATTATGTTATACGACAGTTAATATCTGTCATGCTATCATTTGACATTCTATCACATGACAGCTGACACCTGCATGTTATTACTTAACACATGCATGTTATTAGTTGACACTTGTTGTTATCACCTGACATCTGCTATGCTATCACTTAACTCATGATTATTACATTATGGGAATGTAATAATTGATAGACTATTATACTCCTGTACTCATGTACTCCTCTTACTTATGTACCTGTGTGTCCTATTCTTGCCATTCCTGTAACCTAATAATTAAATAATCAATCCATAAAAAGAACAACTTACACTAAGATGAGAGAAACTGATGAATATCGATGGAGCTATGTTTATAGTGATCATAATACAGACAATTCGTGTTGGCTGTAATAATTTCCATTTGAAGACTCGTGTTGGGTGCAATAATTCCCATTAGGTCATGTCTCCGGCAGAGGCGGGATCCACTATAAATATAATCCATCAATCTCTATCAGTTTCCAATAACAGCTCATCCTGCACATATATAGATGTATGTGTACTGATAATACATATCTAGATAAATGAGTCAAATGAGTAATAATAATAAAATACTAATTAATAATTTGTCGTATCATTTTGCATTCGGGTTGTATACACTCAAATTACGGTGACATGAGATATAAGGTGTGTATATGAGGGTTTTCTTATTTGGATTATTCTGTTGACATATTAATCTCATGGAGCCGTAATCTGAGCTTGTGCACCTGGCTTTGCTCGTATTCAGTTTTATGATGTTTTCTTAGGAAACAACTTGGGTTATGTGAACTCAGGCTACAGTGACGTGAGATATAAGGTATATATATATGAGGGTTTTCTCGTTGGATTATTCCTTTGATGTACTGATCTCACGAATATGTAGTTTGGGTTTTGTACAATAATTTTTCACATTTACTTTACTTGATGCCTCATTGTTTGTTCATGTGCGCCTGTGATCACGACATTATTTTTAATACATGCTCTTTGACTCGAATTTTATCGATGCATGTATAGTTGTTTATGCACACCACTAGGCACTCATCTTACTACTCATTGGGCAGCTTTCTAACTCCCCTAAACCTGCATGTACAGATCTCAGAGCTTTGACTGTGGTGGACTTCCTGTTGGCCTAAAGGCCCATCACTCAAGTTTTGATGATGATTAACTCATGTAGTTATAGTACTAATGATTTTATGTTTATATAGTTTTAAATATTTGGTCAAGATCTTAGTCAGTGTTTAGCTTTAACAAAAGATTCGAAGTCAAGTTTTGAATCTAGCACGTGTTGGTTCAAGAGCTCGCACTTCAAAGATCGCATCAAGTACTCAAGAAAAGTCTAGCTCTTTAGATCAAGATTTGGACCAAGTCAAGAAGGAGAAGAAGATTTTCAAGAGGATTTTCAAGAAGACTTGTGTCATATTTATAAGTGTTAAGATTTATTTTTAGATAAAATGTAAAGGATAGCTTAGTTATGGATTGCTCAAGCTCATATACACACACACAAAATTTATATGTGTTTTTCATAAAATAGTTTTAGTTTTTAAAAATATCATTTTGGTTTTAAGCTTCAAAGTATACATCATTATGTTCCATGATTAGATTTCATCAAAACAAGTTTATATGATTTATATGTATTTTGAATTTTATTCATACACATTGTTAGTTCAAATGTTTAGAAAAACTTATTTGATGTTTCTATATCATGTGTTTAAGTTTTGTATTTATCAAAACTTATTTTAGAGCTTATTGTCAAAACATAGATATTTCATCTTATATGTGTTTTGGATCATATCCATACAGTAAGCTTCAAAAGTGTTTAAAATAGCTTATTTTTGTATTTGAAGAAGTTTTGAAAAAATTATTTTTCAAATTGAAGATTATTTTTGAAAAATACTGATTGTTTAAGGCTAAATTTCTATATCATAAAAATGGTTCAAAAAGTTTGTAATATGTGTTGATTTTTTATCACACATATTTGTACTTCAAAGTATTTTAATGAACATATTTTTTTTTAGATTTTATGTGATTTTATGGGATTTTATAGGAGTTTATATGACCAAGATTTAATCCTCAAAAATCCTGACCTGGCCTTCTGGCGATCGACCGAGCCAAAAGTCGATCGACCAGGCAGTCAACCGATGTGCATAAAAACGTGCACGGGCCTTGGCTTCAGGGCCGGTCGACCGAGCGGTCGACTAATCCAGAGAGTTCACTTTCTGGATCTGGCCCCGGTCGACTGGGCGGTCGACCGGCCAGAGAGCTCTGCTCTCTGCATCTTTCCTCGGTCGACCGATCGCCCGACTGATAGGTCGACCGGGTGGTCGACCGGCAGTCCCAACGATCATAAATATGACCGTTGGCTGGTCGACCGGCCTGTCGACCGATAGGTCATCTGGCCTGCAGATTTGACCCCAGCGGCTATATTTCTAAACTCTATTTAAGGGGGTTGTTTTGACTAGTTTTACACAAGATTTCAAGAGGATTTTAGAGCCAGCTTTTTTCATCTCTCTTAGGGTTTTTCTCCACTTGTTTTAGGGTTAAAATTTTCATATCAAAATGAGAGTTTTCAAGAGTGTTTTCAAAAGAGATTTTTTGAGTTTTTCATCACAACTCTATCTATTTTTCTTACACAAACTTGAGCTTTACATTGCTATATCAATCCTCTAAGGATCTTTGTTGTGAGAGTTATTTTTGTGATTAAGAGAAGTGATCACAAGATTTCATTCTTGTATTGTGAGGAGTTGGAAAGGTTGTTGCCTCGGTGAAGAGAGTTTTATAGTGAACAAGTGAAGTGATCATCAAGTATTCTAATTTGTGGTTGGAGGAGTTGTAAGAGATGCGACCTTGGCAAGCTAGTGTACGTGTGGTGCTGTTCTTGCGGGAATAAGTGAGGGACTTGTGGGTGCAAGAGTTCTAGTGTGAACTCGTTGTAGGTGTTATGGCACCGAGTAATATTGCGGGATCGTTATAGTGGAAATCCTTATTAGTATTGAAGGCAGGGACGTAGAGCAAGGGTGCTCGAACTTCAAAATAATTCTCCTGTGTTTGCGATTGCTCATCTCTCTCTCACTTGTGTTTATTATCTTGCATGCTTATATTATTTATCTCTTTATATGCCTGATATACTTGTGCTCAATTGATATATGCTTGGGATTGTTTGCTCACACTTGTATTCAACCAAGAGAGCCATAGTAGCACCTCAACTCTTAATCTAGAGGAATCTTGAGGAGATAGTTCAGAGCCCTCACTGAAATTCGGCTACACTCTTGTGATATACCTTGTGTGTTAGCTTAATAGTTTTAGTTTGCATAAATTATTTTTAATTCCGCATCATTTGCATTAGATTAGCTTGTACATCTATTCACCCCCTCTAGGTGCATTTCAATTGGTATCTGAGCTTGGCGCTCTTGATTTGGGGTTAACAATCTTAAGTTAAAGATCCTCATTTTAGCTAATCACATTATTTGTTTGGATTTCATGACAACTCCCATGTTTGATGTTATTAACATCCAAATTTGGAAAGTTAAGATGTCAATGTACCTCAAAGCCCTAGGAATTCATATTTATTTTGCCACTATTAAAGATTCTTATTACTTAAATGGCAAAAACCTTGAGGCTAATGCAAAAGCCCTTCATGCTTTATGATCTACCCTAAATGATGAATATTTATCTAGGGTTTCTAACTTTGATTCAGCTTTGTAGTATGAAACACACTTGTCTCCCTTAGTGAACAAAAGTAATACTATATAGGGAGTGACTCGGATGATGAAAGTGATGCTTCCAACATATGCTACATGGTCCAAGGGGATGACCCTCTTGAGGTAAATTCTGAATCCGACCTAGAAGAATATCTTGACATGTCTTATGATGAGCTTGCTTCTTTTAGTCAAAAACTTCTTGAAAATATGATTTATTAAAAATTAAAAATGATAAATTGAAGAAGGAAAACACTTCTTTTTTAAAAGAAAATGATTCCTTTAAAAATAAATTTGAATGTATTTCAAAAGAAAATGAATTTTAAAAAATGAGAATATTTTCTTGTCTTCAAAATTAAATGACATTGTGAAGGAAACAATTCACTGAAAAATAAAATTATTTTGGTGGGAAAAAAAGAGATTATTTTGGAAGAAAATAACTCTTTGAAAAGGAAAATTGTTTTAAAAGAAAAAGAAAATATTTCTAAGAAGGAAAAGATTGTTGACTCTCATACTCATGTCTCTTCTTTCAAAATTAATATTGATATTTGCATTATGAAAAAGAATATTGATTATTTGGGCTCCACTTTGAGCCAATGTGCATTTAATCACTCTAAATTGGAATCCATATTTCACAAGAAACAAATTTCACATGTTCATGCACAAGCCCCACTGCATACATATGCACACCATGCTCACATTCACACCACTCATATGCATGCTAGAGTGTACAAATGTACACATTGCGACCGCAAAGGCCATTTAGTAAGATTTTGCTTTAATAGATTAAATTCTATAAATTTTTGCAAATAATAATGTTTGGGTTCCATTTGTTTCTAACCCCCGTGGACCCAAAAAGAAATGGGTACTAAAATCCCCACCTCTTCTGTTTGATATAAGTGTGAGCTCTCACATGACGTGAGAGGTATGGTGCCTTGGTGGCAGATGCATAAGTTAGATGGACATAATCAAATTGATGCATCGCTATCAAGGATGTTTGGTGGAGAGGACCAAAATAGTTTGGATACTTAGAGAATAGTTCATATGGTTTGATAACTATCTCTAAACTCCTATTTTAGTTTACATGCTTTTACATTGATAATTTTTAGCATGTGTTGGTTTTAATGCTCATTATGTTAAATGCAATGTTATTAGACATGTGATATACATAAATAATTTTTGAGATACACTCATATTCATATGAATTCATATTTTGTATTCTCACGATTGTTTAACTATTTTGTATATACTAGTTCTAAAATATGTGCATTTAGCCAAATGATCATGTTTGTTTTGTACTTCATGTGGTGAATACTTGTTTATATGTAATTTTCGTTAAAACTTGTGTTTATACTTGTACAAGTAGTGAGCTACATTTGATTATTATATGTTTGTGTTTTATTACCCATTTGTACTCATTACATGTACATGTATAACCTAGTTTTAATGATTCTTTCATTTATAGTTGGTTTCCCTATCTTTGTACATGTTTTGCTTCATGTATATGTTTTTTTGTTTAAAACTAATAGATATACATGTATATCCTTGAGTAAATTGCCTTCATGCAAAATTCTATTTTGGACTCATTTATATTTGGATATGTATGTATATCTTTAATTTCAACAAAACATACATAAACCTTGATGCTTGTTTAGTTTTGATGAAAATTTAAGTTTTGATGATTTTCATGTTTTTGATAAAAAAATTCATGTTTCTTTTAAACCTTTGATTATTTTCATTAATACGCTATTCACATGATTCTTGTGTACTCACATTATTTTTATTTACTCATGACTTTGTTTTCATAAGCTTTATATGAGATTTATAAATCTTGAGTTACAATTTTTGTGTGCTTAGCAATGTTTCATGACATATATATAATTTGGTTTCATTTTAAGGATCTTTAACTAGTTTTTTAAAAATTACTTTAAACTAGTTATTTATTCTTCACTTGATAGTATTTTCAATCTATAGTTATTTTCAAACACTTATTTTTGAAAACCTCTACCAGCTAAAGGGCGGTTGGTTGGGCGACCATGCCTTGTTTTCCTTATTGAAAATCCTTGTAAACATGTGTATGAATAGGGTGGTAGTTATGACTTGTACACATCATATTCATGTTATTTCATTTTGTATACTCATATGTGTTTCTTTTGTATGTATGCTTCAAATTTCAATTGGTATTTTCATTTTCATATATACATATATATGATTTAATTGTGCTTGTTTTACAATGTCTTTTCATTTTTAAAGCACAAATTATGTTTATGCTAAGCTTGATTTTATTCTAAATGTTAATTGGTATCTTTAAGAGCTTATGCATTAATTTCAATTGGTATCAAATTGGTATTTCAATTGGTATTTCAATTGCTAATCATTTCAATTGGTATTTCAATGGTATTTATTTGGTATCAAAATGTACTTCATGTTTCACCTTCAATTGGTATCAAAATCTACTATTGATATCTTAAAAAAATTTCGACAAATGGTACCAACTTTTATTTTGTCAACTACAATTTGATTTCATTAGTATCATAATTCATTTTACTTACTTCAAGAAATTTCAAAATTTATTTTAAAAAGTTATTTCAAAATGTGTTGATATATATTGTCTATATACAAGGGGAGCTTAATATCTCCTCATATATAAATTTATGTTGAGTGTATCCACATTGAGGAGCTTTACCTCTCTTCTTTACGTGATACATATGTGTAGGGGGTTAACATCTCCGCTTATAAATTGTATATTATGTTTTATGTGGGTTAGGGTCTAGTAATCCCTTCTCTATGTAATGCACGTATACAAGGGGAGCTAACTTTACGTCTCTTCTCTTCATGAATGTATATCGCATATATATCTTTACTATTTGATTGTCCTCACCCTTTGTTGATGAATTGACAAAAAAAAAAAAGAAGAATTTAGTAAGTTTATATATGCATTGCTTAATATTAGTATTTATGCATATATATATTGTTTAGTTTATGCATTTCATTGATATTTATTTGTTTATTGCTATGCATGAGTTAAGAGGGAGCTTCTATGAAGCTTATCTTTAATCCATGCATATATAACTCCATGAGTTTTGTCATCATCAAAAAGGGGGAGATTATTGGCCCAAAGACCCATCACTCTAGTTTTGATGATGATTAACTCATGTAGTTATTGAAGTTCATCTAGAGGGGGTGAATAGGTGATAAGATAATCTAATAATGAATTAATGCAGAATTAAAAACTATTTTTTGCAAACTAAAAACTATTAAGCTAAACACACAAGGTATAACACAAGAGTGTAGCCGAATTCCGGTGAATGGCTCTGAACTATCTCCTCAAGATTCCTCTAGACAAGAGTTGGGGTGCCGCTATGGCTCTCTTGGTTGAATACAAGTGTGAGCATACAATCCCAAGCATATAACAATAAGGCACAAGATATATCAAGCAAATAAGGATATAAGAAATGTAAGCATGTAAGATATAAACACAAGTGAGAGATAGAGAGAGCAATCGCAAACACGGGAGATTTATTTCGAGGTTCGAGCACCCTTGCTCTACGTCCTGCCTTCAACACTATGAAGGATTTTCACTAGAATCGATCCCGCTGGATCACTCGGCGCCGCAACACCTATAAGGAGTTCACACTAGAACTCTTGGACTCACTAGTCCCCTCACTTGTTCTCGTAAGAACAACACAAGCAAGCACACTAGCTTGCCGAGGCCGCACCTCTACACCAAGCTCTCACAAGAACTCAAAACAATACGAACCTGCAAGTTCGCCTCCTCAAATACAAGATGAACACTTTGGTGATTTCAACACTTTGATCACCTAAAAACACTCTCACAACAAAGATCCCTAGAGGATTGATATAGTAATGTATAGCTCAAGTATGTGTGAGAAAACAAGATAGAGTAGTGAAAGAAATACTCAAGAAATCTCTTTTGAAAAATACTCTTGATAAACTCTTCTTTTAATATGAAAGTTTTAGCTCTAAAACAAGTGAAGATAAATACTTAGAAAGGTAGGAAAAACTAGCTTGAAAAACCTCTTCAACTCTTGTAGAAAACAGCCCAAAACAACCCCATTATATATGCCTCCAAAAACTAACCGTTGGGGTCTAACTCAGCAAAAAATTCTGCTGTCGGTCGACCGCCAACGGTCCGATTTTCGACCGTTGCGAAAAGCAGTCGGCCTGACGGTCGACCGTTACAGGGCATTGACCTAACGGTCGATCGGGGCCAGATCCAGAGAGCTCTGCTCTCTGGTGGTAGACAGGGTCTGTCG
Source organism: Agave tequilana (assembly GCA_038442645.1). NCBI lineage: Eukaryota > Viridiplantae > Streptophyta > Magnoliopsida > Asparagales > Asparagaceae > Agave > Agave tequilana. The sequence goes on along the minus strand of JAVJIF010022033.1, from coordinate 49,298 downwards.
ACCGACCCTCTAACCAAACTAGTTATGCACGTCTATGCACATCGGTCGACTGGCCGGTCGACCGAACCCTGGTCCGTCGACCGTCAGTGTAGTCTGGCTGAAATTTTGGGATTAAAAACTTGATTTTTTTAACTCTAATAAAATCCCATAAATTCTCATAAATTCTACAAAAATAGGTTCATTAAAATACTTTGATATGCAAATATGTTGATTAAAAATCAATACATATTTCAAATAATTTGAACCATTTTTGTGATATAAAAATTTTGGCTTAAACAAAAATCTGTATTTTTCAAAATCGATTTTTTCAAAACTTCTCCAAATACAAAAATAAGATATTCTAAACACTTGTAAAGCTTAGTGTGTATGGATATGATTCACTACATAATGAGATGAAATATATATGTTTTTGATAATAAGCTCTAAAATAATTTTGATAAAACACATGTATATTTTGAAGTTTAAAGACCAAAATGGTATTTTCTAAAACAATATTTTTCTTAACACAAAACTATCTTATGAAAATACATAAATTTTGTGTCTGTGTAAATGAACTTGAGCAATCTACCAACTAATCTATCCTTTACACTTTATCTAAAATAAAATCTTAACACTTACGAAACTCGTCACAAGTCTTCTCTTGAAAATCTTCTTCTCCTTCTTGGCTTTTCCCAAACCTTGATCCATGAGCTAGACTCCTCTTAAGTACTTGATGCGATCTTGATGTGCAAGCTCTTGAACCAACACGTGCTAGCTCTAAAACTTGACTTCGAATCCTTTGTTAAAGCTAACACCTACTGAGATCTTGATCAAATATCTGAGACTAAATAAACACAAGATTATTAGTACTATAACTACATGAGTTAATTATCATCAAAACTAGAGCGATGGGCCTTTGGGCCAACAATCTCCCCCTTTTTGATGATGACAAAACTGATGGAGTTATATATGCATGGATTAAAGTTAAGCTTGATAGAGGTTCTCCCTTAACTCATGCATAACAATAAACAAATAAGATATTCAATAAGGTGCACAAACATAAAACACATATGCATAAAAAGTGAAGTAAACTCATCAAATTCTTCTTCTCTTTTATATAAATAATCAAACAAAACAAACATGTATATATAAACTCTCAAAATACTTCTCCCCCTTTTTGTCAAATCATCATCAAAGGGTTGAAAACAAATCAAACAATAAAAATATATATGCGATATACATTCATGAAGAAGAGAAACGTGAAGTTAGCTTCCCCTGCATACATGCATTACATGAAAAAGGGATGACAAAACCCTAACTCACATAAAACATAATATACAATGCATAAGCGGAGATGTGAAGCTCCCCCTACACACGTGTACCATATAAAGAAGAGATGTCAAGCTCCTCAATATAAGAGACACTCAACATGAATCTATATATAGAAGAGATGTTAAGCTCCCGTTACATATAGGCAATACAAATCAACAAATTTTGAAATTACTTTAAAACAAATTTTGAAATCTCTTAAGTCAACAAAACAAATTTTGAGATACCACTTGTAAATTACTCAAATTTTAAGATACCACTTGTTAAATAAACAAAATTTTAAGTTACCACTTTTAGATAAATAAAAATTTTGAAATATCAATAGATATAAATTTACATTTAACAAATAGTCAAGCTTAGCATAAACATAATTATGCTTTAAACATATAAGGATATGGTAAAACAAGCACAATCAAGTCATATGTATGTATGAAAAAGAAAATACCAATCGAAATTGATACTATTTGAAGTTTGAAGCATACATATATAGAAAACACATATCAGTATACAAAAAAGAAAAATCAATTGTGATACCAATTGAAATATAATGAGAATCAAGTGTATAACTCATACCTACCACCCTATTCATGCACATGCTTAAATGGATTTCCAATTAGAGCATATAAGGCATGGTCTGTTGGCCCAGAGGCCTTCCACTCTAGTTTTGATGATGATTAACTCATGTAGTTATATTTACTAATAATCTTGTGATGTTTAGTTTCAGATACTTAACCAAGATATTAGTAGGTGATTAGCTTCAATAAAGGTATTTTGGAGCTTTTCACATGGTGATTCAAGAGCTCGAGCGTCAAAGTTCATATCTAGCACTAGTTGGAGTCAAGCTCAACGGATCACGTTTGGATCGAGTCGACTTGGAGACAGAGCTCTATATGAAGACTTCGGTACATTGCTTAGTTTATAGTTTAGATCCATTTGTTAAAGATTAGATAGTGTGATATGATCAAGTTCACAACACATACACACTTGTTCAAAGTTTTATGTTTTGGTTTTCGGTTTTTGGTTTAACCGATCTTGATTTCATGAATAGATAGAATCAACAAGTTTACATGGTTTAATGTATATTAGATTTGTTCTATATACATGCATGCTTCAACTATTTAAACAAACTTAGTTTGATAGTCTATTTCATGAGTTTGGAGTTTTGGTATTTTAACAAAACTTATTTTTGGATTTTTATCAAAAACATTTATATATATCTTTATATGTATATTGGATTATATCCATATACTATATGCTTCAAAGTTGTTTCAATATCATGTTTTTGTATTTGGATGAATTTTGGACAAAACGATTTTCCATTTCAAAAATCCTAGTTTTGGAAAATACGGAATTGGTTTTCGGTAAATTTCCATAACACAAAAAGAGTTTAAAATGTTTGTAACTTGGTTTGATTTTTATTCAAATAAGTTTGTATTTCAAAGAGAATATAATAACTTATTTTTGAGGATTTTTAGAGATTTTATGGGATTTATTTGGTAATTAAAAAACCCAAGTTTTTAAATCCTGATTTCAGTCTGCCAGGCTCTGGCGGTCGACCGACCGGTCGACAGGACCAGGAGCCGGTTGACCGGAGCGGTCAACCGGATGTGCACAAAACGTGCACAAGGCCATATCAGTTGGGCGGTCGACCGAGCGGTCGACCGACTGAAGGCAACCCACTCTCGGGTTGCCCCGGTCGACCGGGCGGTCGACCGGCCAGAGCGCCGTTGCTTCTGGTTCTGGGCGCGGTCGACCGGGTGGTCGACCGGGAGGCTCAATGGTCATTTTTTTTTACCGTTGGCCGGTCGACCGAAAGGCCATTATGGGCCTAGTCAGCTGCCAACGGGCAGAATTTTTATGGGGGTTATAAATACCCCATTTGAGGTTGGTTTTTGTTAAGACTTCCAAGAGCAAAATTCTCCCATTCTCTAGTGTTTTATTTAAAGTTTCAAAAAGAGTTTTAGAGCTTTAAGGATTTGATCTTTGTCTTGTTTTTTAAAAGGGTTGGAAAATCATTTGAAAAGAAAATTCTTTGGGAATTGGTTTGATCTTCATTTCAATTCTATCTAGAGTTTCTCCCTAGAGTTTTTCTTTGAGTTTTTGATTTTCAAACTCTTGTTTTCCACACTTGAGCCTATCTTGCTATCCAATCTATTAGGATTTTTGTTTTGTGGGAAAAGAAGTTGTTTGTGGTTGAGATAGACCACCAAGTGTTGTACCCCTCCTTTATTTGTGATATCCCTCTAAGTGTAGAGGTTGATTGATGTAACACCCGCTCCCGGAATACGTACTTAGCTGCGTATTCAGATTTCTCGATCGTATTTTTTCGATTTACTTCCTGTGTTTGTTTTGTATTATGAATTATTAGTGTGATTGTTTTGTCTTGGATTTGGATTCGTGGACTCGGAATCAGCCTTAGTCTGAACCGAAGGCCCGATCCCGGAGTATTGCTTGGTTTGGGCATTCTGGTATTCCGGTTTGACCAATTTCAGTTTTAAACATCATTTTCCAATATTCTAGATTTTATATGATTTTCTGGAATTTTCTTGGATTAAGTTGAAAATCTTCAAAACCGGTGTCGGCCAGTACCGTTGATCGATTCCCGGATTTTTAATTTACAAACAGATTGGAATTTCTAGAAGAGCCTTTAGACATTATCTCTTAGAATTACTTTTCTTACCTAAATACTTTTTCTGAGGATTTTATGAATTTATGAAAATTCCACCGGAGTCGGTATCGGCCAGTATCGCTGATTGATTCCGGGATTTTTAGTTTTAAAACTATAAAGTATTTCTTAAAACGGATTTCACCGTGAGTCTTAGAATTATATTCTTGATTTTTGATAATTATTTCGGGTCGTTCCGAGATACTTGATTTCGGGACGATTCCGGTATTTTCCCGAAAGATTTCCGCAACCGAATCCCGGGAATCCGCCACTTTCATTATTTTCATTTTCTCTTCTAAGAGAATATCTTACTTTTCCATTTTCTTTTCCTTTTCTCATTTCTTTCTTTCCTTTAGCTTCCACCAGAAGCTTCCTTTTACTTCCACCCTAAGTTTCTCCAAGCTTATCCAACAAGCTTCTCCAAAGCTTCTCCAACACTCCACCAAAATATCTCCACCTCACCCATCTCCATGGCAGGCCATGATTGGTCAAGAGAAACACCTCACCCCTTCCACTTTGCAAATAACCCCCTCTCTTTTATTTATTTGCATCACCTTCACACATCCAAAACCTATAAATACCTTTCCTTCTCCATTCCACTTCATTATTCTCTTCACCACTTCACCAAAGCCTTCACCATCACCAACTCCTCCTTCATCTCCACCACCACAACCACCACTACAACTTCTCCAACCCTTTACCTTCATCTTCTTCCTCCTCCATCTCCATGGAAACCACCACAAACTCCAAAACTCCACCAAAGCTTCCACCACCTCCTTTACCTTCTCCAAACTACCACCACCATCAAAACCTCTTCACTTTCTCTCTCTACATATTCGTATCATATTTTATGGCGCGTCCCGAGTTTCATGGATTTCGGATCTTTCGGCATTTCTGGTGATTTAGGCGAGTGTTCTCGCTTTCTTCTGGACTTTCTTATTTCGGCGAGTGTTCTCGCTATCCTCTTGCTTTCTTATTTCGGCGAGTGTTCTCGCTATCCTCTTGCTTTCTTATTTCGGCGAGTGTTCTCGCTCTCGCCTCCATTTGAGTTTCCCCGTTTCGTCGGGTCGATAAGTATTTCACTTCATATTTCCATGCTTTTGTATTGAGTGGCCAAGTGCCAATAACTTCATATTTCCATGTTTATGTATTGCCCTGCAACTGCTTGTATTAGGGTAGCTTCATTCTTGTGCATGTACCATGCCTGTGTTATGCTTACTACTTTTTCTCTTACCATGTGTTTACTTGATATGATAACACTTGCCATGCCATTACTTCATACCTGTCAATTACATGCTACTGTTTAATATCTGTTTATATCACCTGACCATCTGACATGCTACTACTTAGCAAGGCCCCTTGTTATGACATGACTTGCCACCGGACTATTATTAATCTCTTGACATGATTGGTTACCTGCCTCCTGTTATGCCTGTTATATTAATACTTGACTTGTGATTATCACATTACGGGAATCCTGACCTGTTATCCTGAATGGAACTAAGTGCCACACGGAACAAAGTGCCACACCATACACGGTGGGGGCCACCTCTTGAATCTGTGGGGGCCACCTCTAGAATCCATCCCCTCAGAACAAAGTGCCACATGGAACAAAGTGCCACACCACACACGGTGGGGGCCACCTCTTGAATCTGTGGGGGCCACCTCTTGAATCTGTAGGGCCATTTCCTGTTATGACCAGTTATTCCCGTAATCTGATAATATTAAAAAGGACAACTTGCACGGGGAATGGGAGGAAGTGATGGATGCCGGAATGATACCTTGCTTATAGTAATGGAATAAAATACTGACGGTTCGTGTTAGTGGGATTTAAGGCCCACAGGAGATGCGTGTTAGGGGGACTTAGGGCCCTCAAGCTGGTCCCGGGTGTACGGGAACTACTATAAGAAGTGCTATCAGTTCTCCATCTGCTTCCATTAACAACCCTCGGCTTGCTTATATATGGATGTATGTGTGTTGGGATGTACACCAGGACACATACCTAGATATATGAGTCAGACGAGTAATAATAATATAAGTCTCCTGTCATACCTGTTATGATGCCCGTTATGATTCCTGTTATGCATGTTATGGACTCCTGTTATGATTCTTGTTATGACTCCCGTTATGTACTCTTGTTATGCCTGTTATGTGTTCCTGTTATGACTCTTGTTATTCCTGTTATATTTGTTATGTGTTCCTGTTATGACCACTTTGTTACTCCGTTGTATGCACTTGGATTACGATGATATGAGATAAAGGTATATAGATGAGGGTTTCCTTGTTTGGATTATTCCTTCGATGTACTAGTCTCATGGAGCCGTGACCTAAGCTTGTACAATCGGTTTTGCTCGTAATCGGGTTTTATATCGGATTTCCAGTTTTATGATATTTATGCTATACCTGTTCATACCTGCTCTCTACCTGTATTCTAACCTACCTGTCTCCTGTTCTTACCTGATCATATCATGAGTACTTCCTACTTGATATCATTTGTCATATGCACACTTGTGCTCATCCTGCTTCGCCACTTGGCTTTCACATCACACTCGCCTGGGGAGTGTCACTGACTCCCCTGGACCTCACGTCCAGGTCTTGGAGCTTGGAGCGTGTGGATTCTCCCTGTTGCTGATCAGAGTGGCGCAGCGGTAGCGTGGATCTCCAGCAGACCGTTCAGAGCTCCATCCTTCCAGGCCCCCTGTGTGCCTCTCGAGTTTTCCTTTTTGTAAACTCGTGAGTGCCTTTATACTGTTCATACTTGTGTATTTCCTTGTATTCCCGCAATTGCGCATATCAGTGATATAATATTCATGTAATATTGGATCACCTCTGGTAATAACTTTGTAATTGTACTCATGTGTTGGAATGTATAATGCACCATTTGCTTCCGTACTCTGATTCTTGCTTGTACTGATGCTTAGCGTATATACGTGAAGGTACTTCTGACTTGCGTATATACGTTGCAGTAATGTCTCCGTATCCGCCAGGATCGGGGCGTTACAGGATGGTATCAGAGCTTAGGCTCTCACTTCCTCAGTACGTCCAGACGGCAAATTAATGGTAAAGAAATTTGCAACTGGAATGCATGAGTCATGGTTATACAATCCAACTACAAGTACAGAGTTATCTATTCTATCTTGATCATCCTTCCTTTGATTCCTAATTTCTTCCATCTTTTCCCTGTTTTGGTTTTTCGAAGCCTTTATTTCCACCCTTGTTCTCTTTGTGTTCAATTTACCCCTTATCGAAATTGCGAGGACGCAATTTTTGTAAGGTGGATGGATTGTAACACCCCGCTCCCGGAATACGTACTTAGCTGCGTATTCAGATTTCGTGATCGTATTTTTTCGATTTACTTCCTGTGTTTGTTTTGTATTATGAATTATTAGTGTGATTGTTTTGTCTTGGATTTGGATTCGTGGACTCGGAATCAGCCTTAGTCTGAACCGAAGGCCCGATCCCGGAGTATTGCTTGGTTTGGGCATTCTGGTATTCCAGTTTGACCAATTTCAGTTTTAAACATCATTTTTCAATATTCTAGATTTTATATGATTTTCTGGAATTTTCTTGGATTAAGTTGAAAATCTTCAAAACCGGTGTCGGCCAGTACCGTTGATCGATTCCCGGATTTTTAATTTACAAACAGATTAGAATTTCTAGAAGAGCCTTTAGACATTATCTCTTAGAATTACTTTTCTTACCTAAATACTTTTTCTGAGGATTTTATGAATTTATGAAAATTCCACCGGAGTCGGTATCGGCCAGTATCGCTGATTGATTCCGGGATTTTTAGTTTTAAAACTATAAAGTATTTCTTAAAACGGATTTCACCGTGAGTCTTAGAATTATATTCTTGATTTTTGATAATTATTTCGGGTCGTTCCGAGATACTTGATTTCGGGACGATTCCGGTATTTTCCCGAAAGATTTCCGCAACCGAATCCCGGGAATCCGCCACTTTCATTATTTTCATTTTCTCTTCTAAGAGAATATCTTACTTTTCCATTTTCTTTTCCTTTTCCCATTTTCTTTCTTTCCTTTAGCTTCCACCAGAAGCTTCCTTTTACTTCCACCCTAAGTTTCTCCAAGCTTCTCCAACAAGCTTCTCCAAAGCTTCTCCAACACTCCACCAAAATATCTCCACCTCACCCATCTCCATGGCAGGCCATGATTGGTCAAGAGAAACACCTCACCCCCTTCCACTTTGCAAATAACCCCCTCTCTTTTATTTATTTGCATCACCTTCACACATCCAAAACCTATAAATACCTTTCCTTCTCCATTCCACTTCATTATTCTCTTTACCACTTCACCAAAGCCTTCACCATCACCAACTCCTCCTTCATCTCCACCACCACAACCACCACTACAACTTCTCCAACCCTTTACCTTCATCTTCTTCCTCCTCCATCTCCATGGAAACCACCACAAACTCCAAAACTCCACCAAAGCTTCCACCACCTCCTTTACCTTCTCCAAACTACCACCACCATCAAAACCTCTTCACTTTCTCTCTCTACATATTCGTATCATATTTTATGGCGCGTCCCGAGTTTCATGGATTTCGGATCTTTCGGCATTTCTGGTGATTTAGGCGAGTGTTCTCGCTTTCTTCTGGACTTTCTTATTTCGGCGAGTGTTCTCGCTATCCTCTTGCTTTCTTATTTCGGCGAGTGTTCTCGCTATCCTCTTGCTTTCTTATTTCGGCGAGTGTTCTCGCTCTCGCCTCCATTTGATTTTCCCCGTTTCGTCGGGTCGATAAGTATTTCACTTCATATTTCCATGCTTTTGTATTGAGTGGCCAAGTGCCAATAACTTCATATTTCCATGTTTATGTATTGCCCTGCAACTGCTTGTATTAGGGTAGCTTCATTCTTGTGCATGTACCATGCCTGTGTTATGCTTACTACTTTTTCTCTTACCATGTGTTTACTTGATATGATAACACTTGCCATGCCATTACTTCATACCTGTCAATTACATGCTACTGTTTAATATCTGTTTATATCACCTGACCATCTGACATGCTACTACTTAGCAAGGCCCCTTGTTATGACATGACTTGCCACCGGACTATTATTAATCTCTTGACATGATTGGTTACCTGCCTCCTGTTATGCCTGTTATATTAATACTTGACTTGTGATTATCACATTACGGGAATCCTGACCTGTTATCCTGAATGGAACTAAGTGCCACACGGAACAAAGTGCCACACCATACACGGTGGGGGCCACCTCTTGAATCTGTGGGGGCCACCTCTAGAATCCATCCCCTCAGAACAAAGTGCCACATGGAACAAAGTGCCACACCACACACGGTGGGGGCCACCTCTTGAATCTGTGGGGGCCACCTCTTGAATCTGTAGGGCCATTTCCTGCTATGACCAGTTATTCCCGTAATCTGATAATATTAAAAAGGACAACTTGCACGGGGAATGGGAGGAAGTGATGGATGCCGGAATGATACCTTGCTTATAGTAATGGAATAAAATACTGACGGTTCGTGTTAGTGGGATTTAAGGCCCACAGGAGATGCGTGTTAGGGGGACTTAGGGCCCTCAAGCTGGTCCCGGGTGTACGGGAACTACTATAAGAAGTGCTATCAGTTCTCCATCTGCTTCCATTAACAACCCTCGGCTTGCTTATATATGGATGTATGTGTGTTGGGATGTACACCAGGACACATACCTAGATATATGAGTCAGACGAGTAATAATAATATAAGTCTCCTGTCATACCTGTTATGATGCCCGTTATGATTCCTGTTATGCATGTTATGGACTCCTGTTATGATTCTTGTTATGACTCCCGTTATGTACTCTTGTTATGCCTGTTATGTGTTCCTGTTATGACTCTTGTTATTCCTGTTATGTCTGTTATGTGTTCCTGTTATGACCACTTTGTTACTCCGTTGTATGCACTTGGATTACGATGATATGAGATAAAGGTATATAGATGAGGGTTTCCTTGTTTGGATTATTCCTTCGATGTACTAGTCTCATGGAGCCGTGACCTAAGCTTGTACAATCGGTTTTGCTCGTAATCGGGTTTTATATCGGATTTCCAGTTTTATGATATTTATGCTATACCTGTTCATACCTGCTCTCTACCTGTATTCTAACCTACCTGTCTCCTGTTCTTACCTGATCATATCATGAGTACTTCCTACTTGATATCATTTGTCATATGCACACTTGTGCTCATCCTGCTTCGCCACTTGGCTTTCACATCACACTCGCCTGGGGAGTGTCACTGACTCCCCTGGACCTCACGTCCAGGTCTTGGAGCTTGAAGCGTGTGGATTCTCCCTGTTGCTGATCAGAGTGGCGCAGCGGTAGCGTGGATCTCCAGCAGACCGTTCAGAGCTCCATCCTTCCAGGCCCCCTGTGTGCCTCTCGAGTTTTCCTTTTTGTAAACTCGTGAGTGCCTTTATACTGTTCATACTTGTGTATTTCCTTGTATTCCCGCAATTGCGCATATCAGTGATATAATATTCATGTAATATTGGATCACCTCTGGTGATAACTTTGTAATTGTACTCATGTGTTGGAATGTATAATGCACCATTTGCTTCCGTACTCTGATTCTTACTTGTACTGATGCTTAGCGTATATACGTGAAGGTACTTCTCACTTGCGTATATACGTTGCAGTAATGTCTCCGTATCCGCCAGGATCGGGGCGTTACAATTGAGTTGTATTCCTCTTTTGTGAGGTGATAGTGGAGGTTGAGTTTGTTTCCCTCTTAGTTAAGAGGTGGATTGTGGTTGTTTGGCTAAGTGCCTATCTCTCTATTGAGAGGTGGATTTTGTTGTGGCTTTGTGCCTTGCCTCTAATGAGAGGTTGTATTCGGTTGATAGAGGAGTTGTGTACTACCGGCTGTATTTGCCCTATATCCTCAGTGGAGGTTCCCTGTGTGGGAGTCCTGTGTGGACAAGTTAGTGGAAATCCTTCTGTGTGAAGGCGGGGACATAGAGCTGGGTGCTCGAACCTCGAAACATATCTGTGTGTTAGCGATTGATCCATTGACTCTCTAACTCTCTCTATTACTTTGTGCATCGATTCATATTGCCATATCATATACATGCTTGTGTTGTTTGTGTGTGCCTCACTTGTGTTTAACCACGAGAGCTTCATATAGCACCTCAACACTTATTCAGTGGAATCAAGAGGAGTTAGTCCAAAGCCCTTCACCGGAAATTCGGCTTCACTCGTTGGTTACATTAAGTGTGTTGCAATTTAGTTTTAATTTTCGCATTTTGTTTATTAGATTAGCCGTACACCTATTCACCCCCCTCTAGGTGTACTTACATGGTCATCTATCCAACCGCCCTTAAAGGGTAGAAGTTTTCAAAAAATATGATTTGAAAATAGTTGATATTTGAAATCACTACCAAATGAAGAATAAATAACTAGTTAAAGTAATTTTTGAAGAAAAAACTAGTTAAAGATCCTTCAAACATGAAAACAAATCATATATATCTCATGAAACATACTAAATACACAAGAGTTGACACTCAAAATCTATAAAGCTCATAAATGCTCATGAAAATAAGGTCATGAGTAAACAAAAGAATTGTGAGTGTACAAGAATCAAGTGAGTAGAATATTCATAAATATAATCAATAAAGCTCAAAATACCAAAGCATATGAAAATCATGAAAATTCATTTTTCATTAAAAACAAACTTCAAGGTATATGTATGTTCTATCAAAACTAATAATATACATACATATCCTAAACTCAAACGAGTTCATAATGTAATTTGCATGAAGGCAAGTGACTCAAGGGTATGCATGTATATTTATAAGTTTTAGATAAGAATAACATATACATGAAGCAAAACATATTCAAGAATAGAGAAAACATGTATAAGTGAAAGAATCATCAAAACTAGGTTATACATGTACATGTAATGAATACAAATGAGCAGTGAAGTTCAAACATATAAGAATCAATTATTGCTCACTACTTGTAAAAGTATATACACAAGTTTTAATGAAAAGTTCATCTAAATAAGTATTCACTACATGAAGTACAAAAATCAAAACATGCTAAAAATATTTATATAGAAGCATGTAAATTAAAATAGGAGTTTAGAGATAGTTACCAAACCATATGCACTATTCTCTAAGTCTCCAAACATGGTGGTCCTCCCACCAAACTTCCTTGATAGTGATGCATCAATAGGGTATGTTCATCTAGCTCCATATGCATCCACCACCAAGGCACTATACCTCTCACATCATGTGAGAGCCCACACCTACATCAAATACAAGAGGTGGTGATTTTAGTACCATTTTCTTTTGAGTCAACGGGGGTTAGCATCATAAGGAACCCATATATTTTTATTAGCAAAATTTATTGAATTTACCTTATTAAAACAAAACTTTCCTAAATGACCTTTGAGGCCACAATGTGTACATTTGTACACTCTAACATGTACATGAGAATGAGTATGATCATGATGTGCATTGTTTGCATACGTGTGCCGTAGGTTATGTGCATGAATATGTGGATCTTATTTCTTTTGAAACAAGGTTTCCAATGTAGAATAGTTAAATGCACAATTACTCAAAGTTGAGCTCAAACACTTTATTCTATTTTTCAAAACTTGAATCTCATTTTTATTGATAGTAGCATGAAGAGCATGGCAAGGATGAGAATCAACAATCTTTTCTTTTTAGAAATGTTTTCTTTTTCTTTTGATATATTTTTTCTTTTCAAAGAGTTGTTTTCATCCAAAGCAATCTCTTTTTCTTTTTCCACCAAATTAATTTAATTTTTCGAAGAATTATTTCTTTCACAAAGATCGTTCAATTTTGAAGATAAGGAATATTCTCCTTTTTCAAAAAATTCATTTTCATTTGAAATGCATTCCAATTTATTTTGAAAAGAATCGTTTTCTTCTAAAATGGAATCATATTTCTTTTTCAATCTTTTATTATCCTTTTTGAGCAAATCATATTTTTCAAGAAGTTGTTGACAAAACATAGCAATCTCATCATATGACATGTCAACATCCTTGTAATATCCCTAATTTGAGATACTGTATTTTTATTTTATGTGTCTATTAATTTTGTTATACTTTTACTTTCATAACTTGATTTATGAAGTATCATATACACAAATTATCTTGGTCTATTAAATAATTACTTGGCTTTATATTTACTGTTATTATTCCACTACTAATTATTATTTCTATTAGTTAGTACTATTATTATTATTGTCGTTATTATTATTATTGTTATTATGTGTGTTATATATTATTATTTTAATATTAATATTCTGTTGATTTCTTATTCAGTACCCGTACCCTTTAGCCTTGATCCAAACTCATTTCCATATCCTATTACTCTTTACCCATTTGGATCCAACCCAAAAACCGAAACCCAATACCCATTAACCCAATTTAGACCTTATATATAATCCATTCTTACCTAAATCCTAATCTAACTAATCTCCATCTCCCCACCTCCACAGTCGCCCCCTCTCTAACAGATCTCCCCACGCACGCTTCGGCAACCAAGCCCCTGCGATCTTAGAGCTCTTCTCCGGCGAGACCCCGGCAACATCCCCTTGCAGCCGGATCCTCTTTCCCCTTCTCGAGCTCTTCTCCAACACGCAGCCGCCACACCTCCTCCATGGCCCTGCGCAAGCTCCAGCAGGAGCTCAGCCCTCTCCCTCTTCTTTGATCTGGTCTCACACGGCAGCGCGCGCACCGGGCCAGCCTCCTCTTTTGGTTGCGCAGCCAATGCAACCAGCCAGCCTGTGGACCCTCCTCCATGTCAGCAAGCCAACTTGCAGCCTTGCGCACAGATCCAGCGCATTGCATTGCCCTCAGACCAAGCCCAACTCACCTGCACCTTTCCATCTTCTACCCCCACTACTTTGCAGCACATCAGGCCAAGAACTCTAGCCCTGTTCCAGCAGCGTCCCCATCTTCCTCCATGTTGACGCAACCTCTTCATTAGGCAAGCCCCGAGTCCCAAATCCCCATTGGACGAGCCCCCTGCACGCCCAGGTCCCCATGCCGAGATTCCCTTGCTGTGCTTCCTCTCTCTCTTTACATGTTTTATTTTCTTTGTAAATGTGAGTTTATTTATTCAATGTGTTTGGTTGTGTGCGGCAAATATCTTACTCCGAGCTGTTTTCTGGCTCTCCGTGGACCGCCGTGGATCACCGTCAATGAGAGCGAACGCATCCACGCCCTTCACGGTGAGATGCTCTATCCAACGACACCCTCCGCGGCCCCGGACGCCTCCGTCGGAGCCTCCATCGGTGCGCCGCAAGTTGCCCGAGGTTAGTGTTCTTTTCATGTATAAGGGTAGACTTGTAATAATGTAGAAGTTCAATTAATGTGTGTGTTTGGGTTTGTGCGTGAGTGGGGATGTTGATGCATGCATGTATATGCATGTATTTGTGCATGAATTTGTTCTTTAATCATTTATGTGTATAGTTTAGTGATTAATAAATGGGCCTTAATTAATGGATATGATGCATATAGATGTTTATTCTAAGTGTGCGCATGAGTTGATGTAAGCACATAAGCATATACTAAGTGTAAGTATGTATAGATGTATGTATGTATATAAGCGTATATATGTATATGTATGCATGATTGTTAGCATGATTGTTAGTTTGTACCCGTACATGTATGTGTACGTGGGTGTACACGTATGTGGTGTGCTCGGGAGTGTGTTTAGTGTACATTTATATTTATTTGTATGTTCGGTTGCATACTACAGTATTTCGGACCCGCTACAGGAGACCCGGACGCGATTTAGATTCGTGCTCGTTGTGGACCCGATATAATGGCAATTCGAAGACCGATCCATGGGATGATCCGTAGATCAGTACCGGTTCGTGCAGTGAAGACCAGACGGCGATTCGATTCCAAAATCTCATCATTTCATGTGAGTGTTCATTCTTGTGCATTTCACTATTTACCGTTGTCAGTGTGTATTTACATGTTACACTTTTCATTTTATATGACTTTCTATTATATTTTACCAGTTTGATTACTTGTACCAATTCATGAGACATCTATGATTGTTCACTTTATTTACATAGCTGATAGGAGCTTGTATCAGCGTCATTTCATGTGTTGGTAGATCGCTGATATTGGCTTAGGCCTAGCATTGGATACCCTAGACTGTGACTTGATTTGATCTACTATCAGTTAAACTATGTTATATTTGAGGTTAGAGGACATATATTGGGTATAGTGTTTATTGGCAGTTGTTGGTGATTATCCCGACTAGAATTCCTGTGGATATCGAGGAAGTGTTAGGTTTGACATTGCTTTACTAATATACTGATTTGCTGATACTTGGACTGACATTGACTTAGTTAGAGTTAGAGTTGACCTATGATATATTTATATTGGATCTTGATCAGTTTATAAAGGATTTTGATCTTGTTGGATTGTCATTATGTGTGTGTATAGCCTACCCTGGAAATAGATATGTAACATGATCTTGGTTTTAGATTATTAAACCAAAGACTTTTAGATTTACCTTAATTATATTGATTGAGTACTGATGATCTTATCGACATTGGATACTAGATATAAAGATGATCTAGATTTCTTATTGATTGAGGACGTTACCCTCTTTAGTTATGATCTTAGTTATAGTTGGATGAATCTGGTTTTGAGGAATCGGCATTGATTTGGTTGACCTGACTTGATAGATCTTAGATATATATCCGATATGTTACCGACTTTTGAGATCTTATGTTTGACCTTGATAGAAGTGAAAGGGTGTGATGACTTTAATCAGACTGGAGTGTGGAGATTTGAGTAGATATATCAGAACAATTGTTAATTTTAGTTATTGAGATACAGATAGATTGGTGATAGTTTACCTTATCAGGTACCTTGACATGGATTGATACTGGACGTTCAGGATGAGTATTGAGGTTATGGTTCATGATGACTATTGAGACTATGAGTAGACGGATCAGTTATTGTTATATGCAGTACAGATATATGGCATATTGATCAGTCCTAGATGAGACTGTTTATTGAATAATGTCCGAACTTGTTATTGATTCATGTTATTGAAAATTACTGGGAAAATACTGTCAGACCGTAATATATACATTGTTCTATTGTTCTACCGTTTACACTGTAATATTGTTCACATTGTTATTGTTGCATTGATATGTTATTGTCACCGTATCGTCCCAGTAATCGAAATAACATGGATATTGATTGTTATAAATAATAATGTAAATTGACAACTTACACTGGGATTGGAAAAATTGATGGAGGAGACAGCGTCTGAATTTTGGGTGGACCTAGGATACAGGTTGCGCAGCCGAGATACGGTTCCACTGCAGGGTTCCGGGGGATGACTGACATCACGTATTGTTCATATTGTCATTGTTATTAACACATTGTTATTGTTATTGTTATTGACTACCTAGCGGTAGGACCTGGTTCAGCGCCAGGTGATTGGGCCGTGGTTCCGGGTATGTACGGAACCCACCTAAAGCATGGACAATGTCTCTTCTATTAATTTCAATAAACCTAGGACCCTGATTGACACGTGTAGTAGGCGTAGTATGGGATGCGTCTATTACAGGTGGCAATTGGTGTTCGCTGACATAATAAACAATAATGAACTATTTATAGCATATTGTGACTGACTGTAATCACCTGATTGTACACATGGATAAGCTATGATAGATATATGTTTGTACACATGATCAGAATTGTATACCAGACTAGTGACATTCTAGGTTACACATCTAGACGTTAGTTGTTCCCCGTTACCATGATATCAGTTGTTTGTTTACAGTTATTTTACTTGTCTTTTATCTGCATGCTTATTCATGTTATTGTTATTCAGTTCATTATTATGTTATTTAGTTATCTATGTTTGCAGTTATCTTGTTATTATTCTGTGCACATTGTTTATATGCATGAGCAGTCCCCTTTACACACACGCTCACCAGGTCACTTTCTGACGACCCTGGATTTGCACGTCCAGATATTGGAGTTTTGTTTCTATTGTGCAGGTGTTCGATGAGACTGTACGCTTTGCGAGGAACTGGACGCTCTCCCTTTTGTTTCTGGTATTCTTGCCTCTTTTTATTCTTATTTCTATTCTAGTGCTTTTTATATGATATCATGCGTAGATGTTTATATGGGATATTGCAGTGATTATTGATTGATTTTGGGTTAGATTTATAGCTTGTTCAGATTACTTTAGGCTTAGCGTGTATACGTGGGGTATTTTCCTCGCGTATATACGTCGCTGACTCTCGTCGCGACTCCGTTTCCGCGTATTTTGGGAAGCGGGGCGTGACAATCCTCATCAAGCTCGGATTCGAAATTTACCTCAAGGTGGTTATCCCCTTGGACCATGTAGCATATGTTGGAAGCTTCACTTTCATATCCGAGTCACTCCCTGCATAGTATTGCTTTTGTTCACCAAGGGAGATAAGAGTGTTCCATAGTACAAAAGCCAAATCAAAATTAGCAACCCTAGATAAATATTCATCATTTAGGGTACTCTTTAATGCATGGATGGATTTTGCAGTAGACTCAAGATATTAGCCATTTAAACAATAAGAATCTTTAATTGTGGCAAGATAAACATGAATACCTAGGGCTTTGAGGTACATTGACATGTTAACTTTCCAAGTTTAGATGTTAAGAATATCAAACATGGGAGGTGACATGAAATTCATATGTGTGTGTAAACAAATATTGTGATTAGTTAAAAATGAGGATCTTTAACTCAAGATTGTTAGACCCAAATCAAGAGCACCAAGCTCTGATACCAATTGAAGTTCACCTAAAGGGGTTTGAATAGGTGATAAGCTAATCTAATGATGAATTAATGCAAAATTAAAACTATTTTTGCAAACTAAAAACTACTAAGCTAAACACACAAGGTATAACACAAAAGTGTAGCTGAATTCCCGGTGAAGGGCTCTACACTATCTCCTCAAGATTCCTCTAGATAAGAGTTGAGGTACCGTTATGGCTCTCTTAGTTGAATACAAGTGTGAGCAAACAATCCCAAGCATATAACAATAAGGCACAAGATATATCAAGCAAATAAGGATAAAGCAATGTAAGCATGCAAGATATAAACACAAGTGAGAGATAGAGAGAGAACAATCGCAAACACGGGAGATTTGTTTCGAGGTTCGAGCACCCTTGCTTTACATCCCTGCCTTCAACACTATAAAGGATTTACACTAGAATCGATCCTACCGGATCACTCGGTGCCGCAACACCTACAAGGAGTTCACATTAGAACCTTGGACTCACTAGTCCCCTCACTTGTTCCCGCAAGAATAACACATGCAAGCACACTATCTTGCCGAGACCGCACCTCTACACCAAGCTCCCACAAGAACTCGAAACAACACGAACCCGCAAGTTCGTCTCCTCAAATACAAGATGAACACTTTGGTGATCTCAACACTTTGATCACCTAAAAACACTCTCACAATAAAGATCCCTAGAGGATTGATATAGCAATGAGTAGCTCAAGTATGTATGAGAAAACAAGATAGAGTAGTGGAGGAAAAATTCAAGAAATCTCTTTTGAAAAACACTCTTGATAAACTCTCCTTTTGATATGGAAGTTTTAGCTTTAAAGCAAGTGTAGATAAACACTGAAAAAGGTAGGAAAGCTTGAAAAAACCTCTTCAAATCTTGTAGAAAACAGCCCAAAAAAACCCCATTATATAGGCCTCCAAAACTAGCCATTGGGGTCCAACTCAGCAGGAAATCCTGCGGCCGGTCGGCCGCCAACAGTCAAATTCTTGACCGTTGGGAAAAGCGGTCGACCGGACAGTCGACCGTTACAGGGCATTGACCTAACGGTCGACTGCCCGGTCGACTGGGGCCAGATCCAGAAAGCCCCTCCGTCCAAACTGGTTGTGCACGTCTTGCACATCGGTCAACTAGCCCGGTCGACCGAACCCTGCTCGGTCGATCGCTAGTGTAGTCTGGCTCAAAATTTGGGATTAAAACCTTGGTCTTTTTAACTCTAATAAAATCCCATAAATTCTCATAAATTCTATAAAAATATGTTCATTAAAATACTTTTATATACAAACATGTTTGATTAAAAATCAATACGTATTTCAAATAATTTGAACCATTTTTGTGATATAGAAATTTTGGCTTAAACAAAAATCTGTATTTTTCAAAATCGATTTTTTCAAAACTTCTTCAAATACAAAGCTTAGTGTGTATGGATATGATTCACTACACATATGAGATGAAATATCTATGTTTTTGACAATAAGCTCTAAAATAGTTTTGATAAAACACATGTATATTTTGAAGTTTAAAGACCAAATGGTATTTTCTAAAACAATATTTTTCTAAATACAAAACTATCTTATGAAAATACATATAAATTTTGTATGTGTGTAAATGAACTTGAGCAATCCACCAACTAATCTATCCTTTACACTTTATCTAAAACAAAATCTTAACACTTACAAAACTCGACACAAGTCTTCTCTTGAAAATCTTCTTCTTCTTCTTGACTTTGTCCAAACATTGATCCATGAGCTAGACTCCTCTTAAGTACTTAATGCGATCTTGATGCGCAAGCACTTGAACCAACACGTGCTAGCTCTAAAACTTAACTTCGAATCCTTTGTTGAAGCTAACACCTACTGAGATATTGATCAAATATCTGAGACTAAATAAACACAAGATCATTAGTACTATAACTACATGAGTTAATCATCATCAAAACTAGAGCGATGGGCCTTTAGGCCAACAGTTATAGTATTAATGATCTTGTGTTATATAAATTCAGATATTTGATCAAGATCTTAGTCGGTGTTTAGCTTCAAAAAAGATTCGAAGTCAAGTTTTGAAGTTAGCACGGTTGATTCAAGAGCTCGCACTTCAAAGATCGCATCAAGTATTCAAGAGGAGTCTACCTCTTTGCATCAAGATTTGGACCAAGTCAAGAAGGAAAAGAAGATTTTCAAGAGAAAATTTTCAAGAATACTTGTGTCATGTTTATAAGTATTAAGATTTACTTTTAGATAAAATATAAAGGATAGATTAGTTATAAATTTCTCCAGCTCATATACACACACAAAATTTATATATATTTTTCATAAAATACTGTTTTGGTTTTGAGCTTCAAAGTATACATCCTTATGTTTCATGATTAGATTCCATCAAAACAAGTTTATATGGTTTATATGTATTTAAGATTTCATCCATACACATTATTGGTTCAAATATTTAGAAAAACTTATTTAATATTTTTATATCTTGTATTTAAGTTTTGTATTTATCAAAACTTATTTTAGAGCTTATTGTCAAAAACATAAAAATTTCATCTTATATGTGTATTGGATCATATCCATAACACTAAGCTTCAAAAGTTTTTAAAATATCTTATTTTTATGTTTAAAGAAGTTTTAGAAAAATCGTTTTTCAAATTGAAGATTGTTTTTGAAAAATACGGATTTTTATTTAAGGCTAAATTTCTATATCACAAAAATGGCTCAAAAAGTTTGTAATATATGTTGATTTTTGATCACACATATTTGTACTTTAAAGTATTTTAATGAACTTATTTTTGAAGATTTTATGTGATTTTATGAGATTTTATAGGAGTTTATAAGACAAGATTTAATCCCCAAAAATCCTGACCTGGCCTTCTAGCTGTCGACCGATCGGTCGACCGGGCGGTCGACCGATGTGCACAGAAATGTGCACGGGCCTTGGCTTGAAGACCGGTCAACCGGGTGGTCGACCGATCCAGAGAATTTCTGGATCTGGCTCGGTCGACCAGGCGGTCGACCGGCAACCCCAACGATCATAAATATAACCGTTGGCCGGTCGACCGGCCGGTCGACTGACAGGTCATCTGGCCTGCAGGTTTGACGCAACGGCTATATTTCTGAACTCTATTAAGGGGGCTGTTTTGACTAGTCTTATACAAGATTTCAAGAGAATTTTAGAGCCAGTTTTTCCATCGCTCTTAGGATTTTCTCTACTTGTTTTGGGGCTAAAATCTTTATATCAAAAGGAGAGTTTTCAAGAGTGTTTTCAAAAGAGATTTCTTGAATTTTTCACCATAATCTATCTTGTTTTTCTCTCACAAACTTGAGCTTTTTATTACTATATCAATCCTCTAGGGATCTTTATTGTAAGAGTTATTTTTTTGATCAAGAGAAGTGATCACAAGATTTCATTCTTATATTGTGAGGAGTTGTAGTGGTTGTGGCCTCGGTAAAGAGAGTTTTATGGTGATCAAGTGAAGTGATCATCAAGTGTTCCGACTTGTGGTTAGAGGAGTTGTAAGAGGTGCAGCCTCGGCAAGCTAGTGTGCTTGTGTGTGTTGTTCTTGCGGGAACAAATGAGGGACTTGTGAGTCCAAGAGTTCTAGTGTGTTACGGTACCGAGCAATATTGTGGGATCGTTATAGTGAAAATCCTTCATAGTGTTGAAGGCAGGGACGTAGAGCAAAGGTGCTCGAATCTCGAAACAATTCTCCCGTGTTTGCGATTGCTCATTTCTTACTCTCACTTGTGTTTATAATCTTGCATGCTATATTGTTTATCTCTTTATATGCTTGATATACTTGTGCTCAATTTTTATATGCTTGGGATTGTTTGCTCACACTTGTATTCAACCAAGAGAGTCATAGTGACACCTCAACTCATAATCTAGAGGAATCTTGAAGAGATAGTCCAGAGCCCTTCACCGGAAATCCGACTACACTCTTGTGTTATACCTTGTGTGTTAACTTAATAGTTTTAGTTTGCATAAATAATTTTTAATTCCGCATCATTTGCATTAGATTAGCGTGTACACCTATTCATCCCCTCTATGTGTATTTCACTTCCTATTGATCAAAGTGGCGCAGCGATAGCGTAGTGGATAAGCCGTTGACCAACCGGGGTTTATTCCTTCCTGACTCCCCTGCTCGACTCTCGAGTCTCCTCTTTGTAACTCATGAGCACCTTTTGTACTATTCATACTTGTATATATCTCTTTGTATTCTCACTTTTATGCCTATCAGTGATATAATATTCTTATAATATTGTGTCACATCCTGTGCTAACTTTATAATTGTACTCTTATGTTGGAACGTAAAATACACCACTTACTTTCATACTCTAATTCCTGCCTGTATTAATGCTTAGCGTATATATGTGAAAGTATTTCCGCCCTGTGTATTTATGTCTCTGTAACACTCCGTACCCGCGGAATCGAGGCGTTACAAAATTGTTGTGGCATCAGTAAACTATCATCAAATGCCCCTCTTTGTTTTTCCGGCCAAAATAGATGGAAAACACATGGAAACACCAACAAAAATGGAAAAGTAATAAAAAATAAAAGAAAGTCTGAATATTTAACTAAAAAGGGATAATTGTTATTGATTCGGGTGAGCATTGGATCGGTTAAACTGATCCATCGAACTAAATCGTACCGAGCTGATTAGTTGGGTGTGGTTTGAGAAGGAGTTCAGTTTGGTTTTCAAAATTTTGAAAATCAGTAAACCGAACCGAACTCTATCTCTCTCACTCAGTCGCTCTTTCTCTCTCTCAGAATCGATCCCTTAATTTCTCTCCCACTCAATCTCTCTTCCTCTCTTCTTCTCAATCTCTCCGACTGAAGCCCTGCTCTGACCTCCGACCAAAGCCCTGATCCACTGTGAAGCCCTCTGACCGAAGCCTGTCGAAGCCCTATTTTCTCTCTCGGAGTGAAACCAGAACCGACCCAAATTTTTCTGCTCAGCTCGGTTTGGTTCGGTCCAATGTCATAAGTCAGTGCAGTTCGGTTCTGATTTTTTTTATCAAAACTGGATTGAACCGCCAGATGCACACCCCTAGATAGTAAGCCAACGGTATTTTTTGGTTAGCTTGTCCTTACAAACAACCAAAAAGTGAAAGCTAAGAAGTCTGGAAGCTATTGTTAGTGGGCCCATCATGACAAAAAAGTTGTTTTGTTTTAATCGTAGCTTTAGATTTCTCAAAATATAATTTCCTAGCAAAACAAGCCCTAATATTAGAGCCTAATTTTAGAGCCCATTCCTTTTGGGCCTGCTTGGTTTGCTCTAAGCGTGAGGAAAAGAAGCAAGTGAAAAATATAGATGGAAAAGTGAAAGTATAAATGAGAAATGGGATTTGTGCAAGTAAGTTTTCAGTTTTTGGTTTTAATGTGAAAGTGTAAGTGAAAAAGTATATTTTATTTTCGATTTTTGGTTAGTAAGTAGAAATGGAAGTGAAAAAGTTAATCACAAAATTAACTATTTAGTGATTTAAATAATACAGATATTATTAATATAAATATGTTATTAAAAATTAAAGTGAATAACAAATTTGTCAATTAAATATTAAATAGTAATAAATTTGATATTTTTAATATTTAAAAATTATATAATTAATATACAAGTGAGATTACATAACCACGAAATTAACTATAATACCCTGCAAGTGAGAGAATAGTAGTGTAAAAGGGAAAATGAAAGGTATAAAAGGGAAAGGGAAAAGAAAAAGGATTTTTTTTTCATTTCAATTTTTCAATTCAAAACAAACAAAAAAAAAAATGAATTTTCTCAATTCTCATTTCCAATTTTTCCCGTTGAATCCAAACATGCTGCAGAAACCACCCTAGGACTTTAGTCTTTGACTGTAGACTTGTGACATAGAAAGCTAATTGATTTCTTAGGGGCTGTTTGGTTGGTTGCAAAACTTTGCAAAATGTAAAAAGTTTTGCAACTTTACATTTTTCACTTGTTTGTTTCCATTTGCAAATGCAAAAACTTTTCCAACTTACAGTTGCTACAGTTAAATTTGTGGTCATTTAATTCTCACTTTTACACTCATATTTTCTCACTTGCAGTTGCTACAGTTAAATTTGTGGTCATTTAATTCTCACTTTTACACTCATATTTTCTCACTTGCAGTTGCTACAGTTAATTTGTGGTCATGTAACTCTCACTTGTAGTACACCAATTCAAAACAGTTACTTGATAATCAATATATAATTTAATATTTTTAAATTTAATATTTTAAATAGTGTTCAATTTCTTATTTAAGTATTTAATTATTTTATATTTTTAATCTTTAATTTTTTATTGTTTTTAATATTGTTTTAATATTTAATATTTTACTATTTTAATTTACTATTTTTATTTAATATTTTATTTAATATTTTATTATTTTATTAATACTTATTCCATTTTTTATTATTTATTTAGAGTAAATATTTTATTAATATAACAATATTATACTTTAATATAAAATTACTATATTTAGTTATTTAATTTTAATATAAAAAATACTTTATTAATATCATAATATTTTTATTATTATATTAATATTTTATTATGTTAATATTGTAATAATAATTCAGTATAATAATACTATAATGATAATTTATTATTAAATTATAATTATATTTTACTTTGTTAATTTTATATTTCTATAATATTACAATAATATTATAATAAAATTTTTACTATAATAATTTTCAAGTATTTTTAATATTATTACTATATTTTTACTATATTTTATTCTTTTAACATTTTTTAATATTTATATTTTATTAGTATTCTTAAAAATTTTATTAATGTTCTTTAGATTTTCTTAAAATTTATATCATTTATTTAATTAATATTTTAGTAATATTTTACTATTTATACTAATATTTTATTAATATTATTATTATAAATAAAATATTAAGATTATTAATTTTTATCTCAAATTTATTAATACAATTTAATTTGCAATATTAGATTTAATTTAATAGTATTTATAATATTTAAATCACTGCTACAGTTAATTTTGTGGTCAACTTTTCCACTTTCACTTTTACATTACCAACCAAACACCGTAAAACACAAAATACTTTACCATTTACACTTTCACTTTACCAACCAAACACCGTAAAACACAATATACTTTTCCATTTACACATCACTTTATCAACCAAACACCGTAAAACACAATATATTTTCACTGCTACAGTTCACTTTTTCCATTCTCATTTTACAACATACGACTTGCGACGTTTTGCAACGAACCAAACAGGTTAGTGTTTCTTGCTTGCCGTCTTCCTCCCGATCCCTTTTGGGCCTATTCGAGTTGAAGTGTAGGCTTGAAATTGGGGCTTTGACAAGTTGTTGTAATAAACTTGTTCAAATTTGGGCTGACAGTAAGAAGGAAATTATTTTTCTCCACCTCCCCAAACCCCACACGCACGGATTCACCCTCTGAACTCACGTACGGTCTAGTATGACGGTTACACTGAATTTTATAAAATAATAAAATAATATATATAATTTAATTTTTTAATATAATCTCTTCTTTTAGATTATTTTTAGTAACATAAAGACTATTTTGAGATCTAACTCAAGTGTTAACTTAAAAATCTAAATTAAATTACGAGCTCAAGTCTTAATTAGTATAATATTATTTTTTATTCCGCCCAGTCCCACCCCGCCACCACACCACACACACACACGCACACACAAAAAAACCATTCAAAGCTGTATGAATGACACCTTGAAGCTTTTCAAAGAATTTCCTAGTAAGTCTTGGGCCACTAAAAGTCAAGTATAGCAGTGCAGGCTTGAATTCGGCTTAGCTACAAATTTAATTTGTGCTTACAATTATATGGGCTAGGATTTTATCAATGAACCCAGGCTGTCTTTGTGGGCTTTGTTGAACAAGATCAACTCTTGCCCTTGCACCATGACTCATAAATTCTATTTAAGATTAGAAAGAGTGATGAATTTGGATCTTCTCATATTCTATAAAAAGGAAAGGATGGTTCATTTAGCATCTCAAGTAGTCAGGACAGAATCAGGAATAAATTTTAGGGTGAGCTGTAATTTTTTATCACATATGCTTGTGCAATATATGAATTTGCTAAAACAATAAAATAATTCTCCTCTAAATCAGAGATGGAACCAAAAATAAATTTACCAAAAGAAAATCAAAATTGAAAGAAATCTAAGATAATATACGAAAAAGTGGGATGGTCGTCTTTAGCCAGGCCCTGCCAGCATATGGCTCCACCCTCAACCATTCATACTGCTAAGAGAGTACAGAGTTGAGAGATAGAGAGATCCAAATGTAAACATAAGAATATGTTTCGAGGTTCTAACTACTGCTTTACGTCTCTGCCTTCACACAGAAAGATTTTCACTATGATCCACCAAGGACCTTCCACAAAGGGACCTCAACCACGAAATTACAATATACAACTAAGGAGTACACAACTCCAACTCTCACATACCTCTATTCAAGAGGGCAGGCACAAAGCCAGGCACAAAGTAAAGAAAGAAATACAACTTGGTGATCCAATGATCACAAAGTATACTTAGTGATCTCAAAAGATCATAAAGAAAACACCACTCACAATACAAGATCCTAGAGGATAGATTTGTAATGAAAAGCTCAAGTATGTGAGTGCACAAAGTTTTTGAAAAAAAAAACACAAAGAAAACTCTTGAAAAAAACTTCTATATAGATGAAAAATTGAAGAACAAACTAAAATTCCCAAATCTTATTTTTTTTTTGATTTTTTAAAACTTTGAAACAAATAAAGATTTTGATTTTGAAGCTCTAAAACTTGTTTGAAAAAATTACTGCAAAAATTCAGAGGAAGATAGAAATTTTGCTCTTGAAAAATCTTGCCAAAAACTGGCCAAATGAACCCTTATATAGATGTTCAAAAACCTAGCTGTTAGGGGTTGAACACAGACCAGATTGGTCTGTCGGTCGACCGCCCGATCAACCGGCCAACGATCAAATTTCTGACCATTAAGGTTGTCGGTCGACTGTCTGGTCGACCGCCCCGAAGGCACAAAGAGTCACAACTCTCTGTGGGTCGACCGCTCGGTCGACCGACCCTACCCGAGAGTTAGGTGAGCCAGTCGGTCGACCGCTCCTTGCTATGGTCGACCGGTCGGTCGACCAAGCCAAGGCACTGGGCATGTGCACGTTTCTGTACATGTCGGTCGGCAGCCTGATTGATCGAGCCGTGCTTCGGTCGACCAGTCGGTCGGCTGTAAGCAGCCAAAACACCCAATTTCAAGGTTAAAAACTTAAACTTTGAAAGTCATATAAATTCCAATAAAACCTTATAAATTCTACAAAAATAAGTTCATGTAAATAAATTGAAGTACAAATATGTGTGATAAAAAATCAACAAATATTACAAACATGTGAACTATTTTTGAGGTATAGAAATTAAAGCTTTAAACAAAACTGTAATTTCAAAAATCAAACTTTAAAATGGAAATCTAATTTTTCTCTAAACTTGTATAAATACAAAAAGAAGATATTGAAACACATTTGAAGCATGATGTGTATGGATATAATCCAATACACATAGTAAATGATATATACTTGTTTCTGACAATAAATACCAAAATAAGTTTTGATAAAAACAAAACTTTAAACATATGAACTAGATATATTAAAATAAGTTTTAAATATAAGAAGCATGAATGCATATGGATGAATCTTATACACATATAAACCACGTAAACTTATTTTGATAAAATCTGTTCATGAAACGGAAAGATGTATACTTGATGATCCGAAACTTAAAATGTATACATGTTAAACCGAAATACAAAACTTAAAACTAAATAGATATAATCTTGAAAGCGAAATGGTTAAACCAAAAACCAAACTATAGACTTGTGTGTGTGTGTGTATACTTGAGAAACTCAATGAAAAAACACCTAGAGGGGGGGTGAATAGGTGTAATTGCTAATCTAAGAAACTCAATGCAAACTAAGTGCGCTAAATGCGGAAGCTAATGCAAATAATGCACAAACTAATACAATACAACAAGTGTAGCCGAATTCCCCTTGCGAGGCTGGACTAACTCCCCTTGATCCCCTTGAAATGGGTTGAGGTGCTATGTGAAGCTCTTGTTGGATGAGTATAAGTTAGGCACACACACACAAGCAATCCAAGCAATATAAAATACACACAATCAAGCCAAGCATATAAGAATGAATAGCAATATGAATAAATGCAAGGCAATAAGAAATATGCTCAACACAAGCAAGTATGATATGAGATGAAGTATGATGCTTTGCACAAAGTGAATGAGAGAGAGTTAGAGAGACAATGGGAGCAATCGCAAACACCAAGATTTGTTTCGAGGTTCGAGCACCTTGCTCTACATCCCCGCCTACACCACCGTGTAGGATTTCCACTATCTCAACTCCCACCGAGGGAACCTCTACCGAAGAGGATTTCTTACAACTCTAGGAGTACCAAACTCCTCTCTCAACAACAACCTCCTCACAACCGAGGGGTTAGGCCCGTAGCCAATACAACAACCAATCCACACACCTCTACCGAAGAGGCTCACAACCAAACTCCACCTCTACCGAAGAGGGATCCACAACACAATCACCCGATCACCTCTACCGAAGAGGGATTCACAAATATAAGGGGTTTACAACAATGAGGTTTACAACAAACAACCTCAAAACTCTCTCTTTCTTTTCACACAAAAAAAAAAACAAGATCCTAATAGTTTAGAATAGAAGATATGGCTCAAGTGTGGAAACTAAGTGTTTTTGGAAACAAGCAACAAAGAAAAACTACTTGGGAAATCTCTTGTATAAGATAGAAAATGAAATACTAAATCAAAATCCCAAAACCTAGTTTTCTTTGATTTTCCAAAAACCCAAACAAATAAAGATGAGAAGTTTTTGCACTTAAAACTCTTTTGAAAACTCTTTTAAACACTTCAGAAAACTGAAAATTTTTCTCTTCAAAAACTTAGCCAAAATCCCCAAAGAGATGGGGTTTATATAGCCCCTAGGAAAAACTAGCCGTTAGGCTGATGTGGCAGTCTGACCAACTGCCGGTCGACCGGCCCGGTCGACCGCCAACGGTCAAAAAATGTGACCGTTGGGCAACATCGGTCGACCGGTCCGGTCGACCGAAAATTCCCGAGAGCAGAGCTCTCATCCCGGTCGACCGGCCCGGTCGACCGGCTCTGTGCCTAACAGACGTGCACGTCCGTGCACGTCGGTCGACCGGATCGGTCGACCGGCCCTTTGGTGCGGTCGACCGTCCCGGTCGACCGACCAGCCTGTCAGCACAGTCCAGGTCAGAAAAATAGTGTAAAATATTTTCTAAAAATCTTTTAACACTTCTAAAAAATTCACAAAATTGTTTTATCATATTATATTAAAACATACACCTGTGATAAAAATTTCATGACAATATATCAACATATCAATTTATTTTGTGTCTTGCAAAATTTATCAAAAACAAAACTTGTATTTTATCAAACTTGATTTTTCCAAAACATGAATAGGGATATCAAAATAAGTTTGTTTAGCAAGTTAAACCATGTATGTATAACTAGAATACATCTACTATACATATAAAACATGTAAACTTGTTTTGATCAACTATTCATAAAAACCAAATATCAAATTATAAAACGTGTGTTTTGTGCACTTGAGCATATCAACTAAACTAAGCTTTACAAATGGATCTAAAACACAAACTCTAAACTAGATACCTAAGTCTTCTTGACGATCTTCATCTTCAAGTAGACTCGGTCCAAACTCCGTGATTCTCCAAGTGCAAAGATATGATCTTTAAGTTTTGGCACCGGAATCATCATGATAAGCTTCTAATCATCTTGTTGAAGCTAATCACCAACTAATATCCTGTTAATGATCTGAAACTTAGAAACACAAGAATATTAGTAAACTAACTACATGAGTGTTGATCATCATCAAAACTAGAGTGGAAGGCCATTGGGCCAACAATCTCCCCCTTTTTGATGATGACAAAACTCATGGAGTTATATATGCATGGATTAAAGTTAAGCTTCAAAGAAGCTCCCCCTTAACTCATGCATAAACAAATAAACAATAATATGCAATGCATGACAATGCATATAAACATGGTGCTCTAGATACCAATGGAATATTCAACATAAAATATGCTCTAGATACCAATTACAAAGCAAACTCTATAAATCAATCAAACTTACTATTCTTGAGATTAAAACATAATATATGCATATAAAACATAAGCATGCATATAAAACACAAATACTTCTCCCCCTTTTGTCAATCATCAACAAAGGGGTAAACAATCAAAACCATAGAGAAAATGAGGGGTAAAAATCTTTCTTCCCCTTTTTGTCAATCAAAACAATGCAAACAATGTTCTCCCCCTTTTTGTCTAAAACAAAAAAAAAGGCAAAGTCAATGAGGGGTGACTACAAATATGATACCAATTGAAAAGATTTACATAGAAACATTGATACCAATTGTAAGAATTGTTCATTTTAAAAACATATAAACAAGAAGATCAAATACAAAAATCATCATATGTTTAAAATAACAACTTTTAATCATAAAGAGTAGGAGTACAAATACCAATTGAAATACAAAATCAAATTTTCTCCCCCTTATGAGATACAAACTAAAGACATGCATAGTCTTGATAACAATTTAAAAGTAATCAATTTAAACAAAATTGAAACTCAAGCACTAGCATAAACACAAACATATATATGTATGAAAGATAGATACCAATAGAAATTGATATACTTGGAATTTAAAGCATACATACATACAAAACATATATGAGTATACAAGAAGATCAAAATGATACCAATTGAAAGAGTTCAATGATACCAATTGACATAACAATAAGTTCAAGTGTATACATCATATTATCTACCACCCAATCATAATTCAAGTTTAAAGATTTTCAATTTAGGGCATACATGAACATGATCTCCCATCCTACCGCCCTTGGATGGTAGGGGTTTTCAAAAATAGATTTGAAAATATAGCTTAGTTGAAAATCACTACCAAATTGAAGAACATCGCAATTAGTTAAATGGAAAACTTGTTAACTAGTACGAAATCCTTCAAGTAAGGAATAAAACAAAATTGTTTTTCATAAACATGAAATTCACATCATATCAAACACTCAAGTTCAATTAGGCATAAATAAGACTCATGAAAACAAAACATGAGCAAGCAATAGATGTGAGTGTACAAATAAAATATGAAGATCATAAATATGAAAATTAGGCAATAAGCTCAATTATTCTTTAAAACATAATTCCATCAAAAACATGAAAAATCATATAAAACTACTTATTTAATCTTCAAGGCATATGTATGTCTAATACAAGCTAAAATATACATATATATCCAAAACTCAACGAGTCCACTAAATGTATATTCATGAAGGCACGTGGCTCAAAAAGGATACTCATGTATAGTCAATAGTTTGGATAAGATGGACATATACATGAAGTTAAATATTGACACAAAAACATCGAAACATGAAAATCTAAATCTTTACATTAAATCAATTTTCATTTCAAGGTATATGTATGTATTGTCAACACAATAAGTATACATACATATCCCTAAACACAAATGAGTCCATAAGTAGACTTGCATGAGAAGCAAATGACTCAAGGGGTATACATGTATATCTTAATGTTTTGGCAAAATGCACATATACATGAAATGGAAACTCATATTCATCAAAACAAATTCAAAAATGGGAATATAAGTTTAAAATGTATGAATCATCAAAACTAGGCTATACTAACACATCTAATGGGAACAAACAAGCATTCAATCCCAAACATATATAGATTTATTTGTAGCCCACTCTATGTACAAGTATATAACTAGTCTTAATGAAAACTAACATCTAAACATATATTCAAAACATGAAGCATCAAAAACACGATAAAAATCATCATGATAAAAGTCATCATGGAGAACTAAAACATGATTATTATGTGAATCACATGTATTAGATTCATGATGTACATTATAGCTTAAACATAAGTGAGAACACTAAGTATGTGATCATAAAAGCATGTGTGTCTCAAATACTATACATGTATGTCAAGGATCTAATAAACATGGAATGAACATACTAATCCATAGACAATGAAACATGCTATAAAACATCAAAACATGCTATAAGCAATGAAATGGAAAGCATGTAAACAATAAATGAGAGTAAAGGATTGTTACCAAAACCGAAAGAAGCAACTTTCCTTGTCTCCAAAACATGGTGGTCATCTCCACCAAATCTTCCCTTGAAAGTGATGCATCCAATTTGATTTCCATGAAGTCCGGAACGCATCACTCCAAGGTGCTATCACTCTCACGTCATGTGAGAGCCCACACCTACATCAAAAACAATAGGAGGGGTGGTCTTTGGTACCCACATCTTGTTGGGTCCATGGGGGTTAGTCCTTCTCTACCCCAAACAAAACTTCTTTGCTAAATTAGTAGTATGTAATCTATCAAAACAAAATTTAGCAAGGTGGCCCTTACGTCCACAATGTGTACATGTGTACACATGAGCATACATGTGATGGTGTGTCCGTGAGGAGCATGTGTATGCCGTGAAGGGTGTGCATGCATAAAAGTTGGAACTTGTTTCTTTCGAACCAAGGATTCCAAACGAGTGTGGTTCATGGCACATTGGCTCATAGTGGAGCCCAAACAATCTACTCTCTTCTTTAACATACAAATATCATCATTATCTTAGAAGAAGAGGTACATGCATTAGGAGGTGTGTGAGATACTACCCTAGCATGGCAAACATGTGAATCAATCTTAATTTTCAAAGATTCATTTTTCTTAACACAAATGTCTAATTCTTTTGTAATGAAAACAATTTCATTTTTCAAAGACTCATTTTCTCTTAAAACAAATTCAATCTTTGAAGATAAAACATCATTATTTTTCAAAACATTATCACAATCATTTTTATTTTTCAAAAAGTTATTTTCTTTAAGTGCAAGATCAAGTTGACATTTTAATGAATCCCTCTCATTATAGACCTCAACCTTTTCTTGCAGAACACAATCAAGTCTAGAATGCAAACACTTATTTTCTTTTCAATTTCTAGACTTTTCTTTTTCAAAATTTTATATTTTTCTATTAATTTTTCACATACAATAGAAAGTTCTTCATTCAAAGCATGGGCATCAATATGATCATTTGAAGAACTAGCACAATCATTACTATCTAGTTGAGTTTCCGATTGTACCTCAAGGGAGTCATTCCCTTGGACCATGAAGCATTGTGGATCGGATTCTCCACTAGATTCCTCTTCTTGTTGGATTTGGACTTGAAGCTTGGAGGTGTTGGTGGTTGTCAATTTGTTCCACACTACAAAAGCGGAATCAAAGTTAGAAACACATAAAAGATATTCTTTAGGCAAAGTGCTTCTAATAGCCTCTAGGGCTTGTGCATTGGCCCCTATATGATTGCAATCACCAAGATAACATCTCTTGGTGGCCGCAAGGAAAACATGCAAACCTAGGGTCTTTAGGTACATGGACATCCTATACTTCCAAACATCAATGTTGGAAGGGTCAAAGCTAGGAGGGGTCATGAAGTCCATGGTATAAACTAGATGTGTGCAAACAAGCAAATGCAAATGAGATTAGCAAGCAAATGGATCACTCCTAGGATGTTAAGCCTAATATCAGGAGCACTAGCTCTGATACCAATTGAAAAAACACCTAGAGGGGGGGGTGAATAGGTGTAATTGCTAATCTAAGAAACTCAATGCAAACTAAGTGCGCTAAATGCGGAAGCTAATGCAAATTATGCACAAACTAATACAATACAACAAGTGTAGCCGAATTCCCCTTGCGAGGCTCTGGACTAACTCCCCTTGATTCCCCTTGAAATGGGTTGAGGTGCTATGTGAAGCTCTTGTTGGATGAGTATAAGTTAGGCACACACACACAAGCAATCCAAGCAATATAAAATACACACAATCAAGCCAAGTATAAGAATGAATAGCAATATGAATAAATGCAAGGCAATAAGAAATATGCTCAACACAAGCAAGTATGATATGAGATGAAGTATGATGCTTTGCACAAAGTGAATGAGAGAGAGTTAGAGAGACAATGGGAGCAATCGCAAACACCAAGATTTGTTTCGAGGTTCGAGCACCTTGCTCTACATCCCCGCCTACACCACCGTGTAGGATTTCCACTATCTCAACTCCCACCGAGGGAACCTCTACCGAAGAGGATTTCTTACAACTCTAGGAGTACCAAACTCCTCTCTCAACAACAACCTCCTCACAACGAGGGGTTAGGCCCGTAGCCAATACAACAACCAATCCACACACCTCTACCGAAGAGGCTCACAACCAAACTCCACCTCTACCGAAGAGGGATCCACAACACAATCACCCGATCACCTCTACCGAAGAGGGATTCACAAATATAAGGGTGTTTACAACAATGAGGTTTACAACAAACAACCTCAAAACTCTCTCTTTCTTTTTCCACAAAAAAAAAAACAAGATCCTAATAGTTTAGGATAGAAGATATGGCTCAAGTGTGGAAACTAAGTGTTTTTGGAAACAAGCAACAAAGAAAAACTACTTGGGAAATCTCTTGTATAAGATAGAAAATGAAATACCAAATCAAAATCCCAAAACCTAGTTTTCTTTGATTTTTCAAAAACCCAAAACAAATAAAGATGAGAAGTTTTTGCACTTAAAACTCTTTTGAAAACTCTTTTAAAACACTTCAGAAAACTGAAAATTTTTCTCTTCAAAAACTTAGCCAAAATCTCCAAAGAGATGGGGTTTATATAGCCCCTAGGAAAACTAGCCGTTAGGGATGATGTGGCAGTCTGACCAACTACTGGTCGACCGGCCCGGTCGACCGCCAACGGTCAAAAATGTGACCGTTGGGCAACATCGGTCGACCGGTCCGGTCGACCGAAAATTCCCGAGAGCAGAGCTCTCATCCCGGTCGACCGGCCCGGTCGACCGGCTCTGTGCCTAACAGACGTGCACGTCCGTGCACGTCGGTCGACCGGCCCTTTGGTGCGGTCGACCGTCCCGGTCGACCGACCAGCCTGTCAGCACAGTCCAGGTCAGAAAAATAGTGTAAAATATTTTCTAAAAATCTTTTAACACTTCTAAAAAATTCACAAAATTTGTTTTATCATATTATATTAAAACATACACCTGTGATAAAAATTTCAAGACAATATATCAACATATCAATTTATTTTTGTGTCTTGCAAAATTTATCAAAAACAAAACTTGTATTTTTATCAAACTTGATTTTTCCAAAACATGAATAGGGATATCAAAATAAGTTTGTTTAGCAAGTTAAACCATGTATGTATAACTAGAATACATCTACTATACATATAAAACATGTAAACTTGTTTTGATCAACTATTCATAAAAACCAAATATCAAATTATAAAACGTGTGTTTTGTGCACTTGAGCATATCAACTAAACTAAGCTTTACAAATGGATCTAAAACACAAACTCTAAACTAGTACCTAAGTCTTCTTGACGATCTTCATCTTCAAGTAGACTCGGTCCAAACTCCGTGATTCTCCAAGTGCAAAGGTATGATCTTTAAGCTTTGGCACCGGAATCATCATGATAAGCTTCTAATCATCTTGTTGAAGCTAATCACCAACTAATATCCTGTTAATGATCTGAAACTTAGAAACACAAGAATATTAGTAAACATAACTACATGAGTGTTGATCATCATCAAAACTAGAGTGGAAGGCCATTGGGCCAACACTCAATACTATTCTATCCTTATACAAGATCTAAATAAAACAAACATCTAAACAAACCTAAACCAAAGTCTTCTTGTCAATCTTCTTCTCCAAGACGACTCGATCCAAACTTGGTCCAAAGAGCGATGACTCCATTTCGAGTACTTGATGCGAACCTGAAGTGCCAGATCTTGAATCAACATGTGATACCTTCGAATCTTGACTTCGAGTCCTTTGTTGAAGCTAAATACCAATAATGATCTTGACCTATATCTGAAACTTAATAATACAAGATCATTAGTACTATAACTATATAAGTTAATCATCAGCAATACTAGAGTGATGGGCCTTTGGGCCAACACTTTGGAGCTCTTTCTTTTTTTTAGATCCATTAAAGCTTTTCGTAGCCTCCGATAATATGAAACTTTGACAAGATCTCTGGGAATCAAGGTATACTGTTTTTCTGTCATGCTTTAATTGGAGAAAAAATGTGTCTTTTACACGTACAGGACATGCCTTGTGTCCTTTCACACTGTACCTGACAAGTTTTCATATGCTTAAAAATCATTAATTGTCCAAAGTAATATAGTTAGGAGCTTGAAATTTTCTTGATGATATGCATTGAATACTTCAACACCTTAGTCTCACATTATCTTTAAGTATTCAATAAGAGGTGCTAAATAAACATCTATATCATTTTCCGGCTATCTGAGACTCGATATTAACAATGACAATATTATAAACTTGCGGTTCATGCACAATCAGGAAGGAAGATTGTAAATAGTCAAAACAACTGGCCAAGTACTGTGTGTGATGCTAATGCAACCGTGCGGGGTCATTCCATCAGACAAAAACATATTCGGAGATTCCTTGCATCACACCCAAAATCAAAAAACTTCGAATCAATCTTATTCCATTGCGGAGAATCAGCCGGATGTCAAAGCATATTATCAGAAATCCTCCCGTCTGAATGTCACATCAAACTCTTTGCATGTTCTTTATTCCTAAACATGTGTTTAAATCAAATATTACTGAAAAATACCATAATACCTTAGCAAGAATTTTAATCTTTTTTTCTATGCCGATCCACTTCACAAATCGGACATCTCTCCAAACTTTCATAATCTTTTCTGAACAAAATACAATCATTGGGGCAAGCGTGTATCCTCTTGTAATTCATACCCATAAAGCACAAGATCTTCTTGACATGTATGTGTGATCCGAAAGTTCATTAACTTCAGAAAGTATATCTTTCAAGAGATTGAGTAAGGTCGTAAAACGCTTATCGCTCCACCCATTTTTTACTTTCAAATTGTACAATCTCAACATTACAGATAATTTAATGTATTTAGAACAACCAACATCTAATAATTTTTCTGCGTCATCTTTCAAGCTCTAGATTAAGTATAGGTGATTCATAAAGTGATCTTCTACATCAGGGATCATGTTTCTAATTTATCACCCTCTCTACAATTAATTTCTTCTCTTTTATCACATCTTCTATCATCTGAATTAATTAGTCTATCTCTTGCACTCTCATCATACCATATCCATCTTATATAACTTTTATCAATCCCCTTAATGAAGAAATGATCTCTTAATACTTCAAACGTAATATTCTCAAAACAACCACATCTTATGCATGGACACTGAATAAAATTAGGATTGTTGACATACTCAACAGCAAACTTAATAAACTCTTTCACACCATTTCAATATTCAACTTAAGCTATTAGCATCCATCCATTTCCGTCCATGTTTACCTAGCCTCGACATCAAAAATAAATATTGAATTAAAAACAACACATATCATGTAAAGAGTAAATTTACTTTACTTATGCATAATTGTCACAATCGCCAACAGACTAGTCCATTTATGATGGGGATAAGTCAGCTTATAAAATGAGTAGTCGACTTATACTTTCATATAGTCGACTACTCTGTAAATTTCTACCAAATTCACTCTCTATTTACTTCATTAGTCGACTTATAAAAGTATAAGTCAACTATACTGGGTTGAGTCTACTGCTTGTTTCAGTCTCCTATATCAGAATATTCAATGTTAGGCTTATTAAATAAAAAAATTTGTATTATACGCAAAAAATACATATATTACTCAATGCATGTTTTATATTCAACAATTTTTCAATGAATTCTCTATATTTCAAATAATACTGTTAACTTTTTTCATGAATTTCTTTAGAAAAGTTTTTCCCCAAAATAATTTCATTGACATCGCAGTATGAGGTATATAGAAATCTCAAATGATGGATAAAGGGCTAAGTGGGTAAAAACACTCACCTTTGTGTTGGAGGAGGTCGGTGGCTGCGTTGGAGTAGGCCGGTGGCGGTGTGAGAGGAGGCCAGTGGACGGGCGAGCGTAGAGGCGGTGGAGCTCACCGGTGGAGTGCCTTGAGGGGAGAGAGTGAGTAAGAGAGAGACGAGAGAGAGAGAGAGAGAGAGAGAGAGAGAGAGAGAGAGTTTGGATTAGAATTTGGGGCAATCTGAGTTGAGAGAGTTAGACAGGGGGTAAAATAGATGGCGCGCATTTTGAAAAAGACATATAACGTTTGTTCTTTTAAGAACTGACATTATAGTATTTTGTACGTCGGTTATGAAAAGAACCGACGTGCAATTAAATAGAGTCCACGTCGGTTCTTTTTTGAACTGACATGGAAGATAATTCATTTTTTAAAAAACACTGACAACAAAAATAGTTTGTTTTTATCTACAAGTTTGCCATCACCCCTATAATATACGTCGGTTGCGTCAAAACTGACGTGGAAAGGCATTTTTGCACTAGGAATACCAAATGAAATATTTATTCCTCAATCAACATATATAGAAAAAGTTTTAAAACTTTTTTCTGAATAAAGCCCATCCATTAAGTAGCCCTATGTTTGTTTGATCATTGATGTGAAAAAAATCATTTTTATCCTCAAGAAGATAACAAAGAGTTACTTGGTCTTGAAGCAATTGGAGCTCTAATATATCTTGCAAACAGCCTGACATACCTTTTTCTGTTAACTTATTAGCAAGATTTAGCTCTGTGCTAACTCGAAGGCATTGGAATGTTGTTGAGCATATGTTACATTATCTTCGTGGAACGATTGACATGAGCTTATTTTATTCTAAGGATTAAAGTCAGAAACAGTCAGCTATCCAGTGTTGGTTATCTTTATTACCCACATAAAATTAGATCTCAAACATGATATGTATTCACTTGTGGTGGTGCAGTTATATCATGAAAATCTACAAAGCAAATATTAGTGCTACTTTTTTAAATCATTCTGAAATATTAGCATAGGACGAAGCATACCGTGAATTTGTTTGGTTGTGATTTATAATACAACATATTCGAGAAACTTGTGGACTGTCTTTAATCAAAGATTCCCCAATATTATTATATGAAGACAATGCAACTTGTATCACCCTAGTAAAATAATTGCATTAAAGGGGATAAAATTAAACATATTTCATCAAAAAAATTTAGCACGCTTGAGCTTCAAAATAGTGGTGGCACAGAAGTTCGACAAATTCAGCAGCTATTTTGCAGATTCTTTATGTTGATAAAGGGTCCAACTTAGCCCGAGCCCTTAATTTAGGTTAAAAGAAGTGTGATCCAACTCGATCGACTTGCTGTTTGAGCATAATAGGATTAAAATCTAAGAACTTAAAAATTTTGATATTGTGGCCTATCTTTGTCCTTATTTACATGACCCATTGCCAACCATTTTGAGTTAGGTTTATTTTCTTTTCTAAAACAGCAAAGTGATTTCAAATACATGAGAAACAATTTGAACAGTTCACCCATTGTTTTTGTAAATAAGTTTTCATCGTTAGATCAATACTTAATTACTTGACTTATTATGTCGGCTTTAATACTTCTAGAGTACTAACTTAGTTATACCCACTTATAAAATCATGTAGTGCAAAAAATTAAACGATCCATTTCGTTAATCTTAATTTATATATTTGAAGGTTATATACAGAGAAAAACACATTTATTTTAAATGTCGTTTATTTATGTTTTAAGGAGTCTCTGACAATTATAAATCATTCATTTTACAGCCACATGGTGCTGATCAATTTGTCCTCAAAGCGTTAAATTTTTGTTTATAAATATTTTATAACATGTAGGTCTAGATAGATAAATAGAATGAATCATCTAAATTTTTAGATATTAAACACTATGAGATCTGTAAAATAAATTGTTGTGACATCAGTAAAATCATCAAATGCCCCCTCTTTGTTTTTCCGGCCAAAATAGATGGAAAACACATGAAACCCCAACAAAAACGGAAAAAAGTAATAAAAAATAAAAAAACAGTTGAAAAATTAAAAAAATGTCTGAATATTTAACTAAAAAGGGATGAATTGTCAGTGAGCCAAGGTTATATTTTGGGTTAGCTTGTCTTTACAAACAAATAAAAATGCGAAACCTAAGAAATATGGTAGCTATTGTTAGTGGGCCCATCATGACAGAAAGTTGTAATGTTTTAATTGTAGCATTAGATTTCTCAAAATATAATTTCCTAACTAAACAAGCGTTAATATTAGAGCTCATTCATTTTGGGCGCGTTTGGTTTGCTGCAAATGGAAAAAAATGTAGGAAGAGGAGAGGAAGTCGAGGAAGTCGACGATGACAAGGAAACAAGGGTCAAAGAATCAGCAACAGCAGCAGCAGCAAATAATCAGCAGCAGCAGCAGCAAAACGGTCGACCAGTCCAGTCGACCGTCGTGCACCAACGTGCACAGAGTGTAGCGGTCGACCGGACCAGTCGACCGCAGAAGGAGAGCGGTCAACCGCCCGGTCGACCGACTGAAAGTGCCTAACTCTCGGTTAGGCACGGTCGACCGGAACGGTCGACCGATAGACGGGTTCGGGCTGTTTCGGGAAAGTTGCTGAATTGAAAATCAGCCCAAAATGGAAGCTGATTCCTAGGGTTTCCTTGGGTATATGAGAGAGGCAGAGCTCTTCATAAGTAATGCTTGTAATACTTGTATTGATTATCAAATCAATAGAAATCTCTTTTCCTTACCCCGAGGACGTAGGCAAATTGGCCGAAACTCGTTAAAACTGGTGTTTGTGTTCTTCTCATTGCTTGTTTGTTATTTGCTGTGGTGGTACTAGTATTTTGCATCTGGGATCTAGGGTGTCCTCTACGTGGTTGTTGTTTCGGCGCACAACAAGTGGTATCAGAGCATCGCAGGTTCGTTGTGGGATTATCTGGAGATTCGAAGGGCATCGGTTGTTGATTTGGTGGAGATCGTGTGTCGATCTCAGATCAGCGTTGGGACTGTTCGTGGGATCATGTGTCGATCTCAGAACAGCGCGTGAAGTGCTCAAGGAATCATTGGAGGAGTAAATCTGATCAGAAACTCATCTAGGGTTTCGTGAGAAGGTAAAGATCTGATCTTTATCAAAGTTGTTTATCTATCTCCTTTGGTTTTCCGCATTACATAGAGGATCTAGTCAGAGAGATAGCAGAAGAAAGTACATCAGTGAGGACCTGAATCCTCATC
The DNA here is from genome assembly GCA_038442645.1 of Agave tequilana. Taxonomy (NCBI): domain Eukaryota; kingdom Viridiplantae; phylum Streptophyta; class Magnoliopsida; order Asparagales; family Asparagaceae; genus Agave; species Agave tequilana. The sequence continues at coordinate 8,229 of JAVJIF010022033.1, read as the reverse complement.
CGTGGATTGACGTGGTGAAGTTTAAAGGCACTAACAATTTTGGCATGTGGAGGTGCGAGGTGATGGATGCCCTAAATGCATCTAACCTCGAAGATACTCTACGTCTGGAGAAGAAGCGAAGCACAACCACTGAAGAAGAGTGAGAGAAGATGAACCGATCTGCGTGTGGCTTAACCAGATCGTGTCTAACACAAGACATCAAATACCTTGTGTTACACGAAACATCTGCGAGGCTGTTGTGGGAGATCCTTGAAAAAAATATCTACCAAGAGTATTGAATCCAGATTACAGCTGAAAAGCAAGCTGTACAGGTTTCAGATGAAGAAAGGATGCTCCGTGAATGAACATCTGAATTGCTACACGAAGCTTCTTACGGATTTGGTCAATGTGGATGTCAAGATAGATGAAGAAGATAAAGCGGTAATTCTCTTGAACTCTCTTCCTGCAGAGGAGTATGAGACTTTTACCTTAACCTTCATAAATGGTAGACAGTCCCTTGACTATCATGAAGTGTCGTCTGCTTTGGCTAATTATGAGACGAGGAGAAAGGAAAGACAGCCTTCTCAGGCAAGCTCATCAGCAGAGGCGCTAGCAGTAAGAGGCAGGGGTTCATATAGGAAGGGCAAAGATGATCGAGGGAGATCGAAGTTCAGGCCACGTTATCGAGATCTGAGAAGAGAACCAGTGTGCCTTCTGCAGAGAATTAAGGCACTGGAAAGTTGACTGTCCAAAGGCCAAGGGAAGAAGGAGTCTAAGACTAACGCAAATCTTGCAAAGGTGGCCAGTACTCAGAGCAGTACTTCACAGGCAGGTGGATCAGACTCGGACTCATCGGTTTTCTATTCTCTGTCACTACTCCCATCATTGGCTACTTAGGAGAAAATGAGTGGATTTTGGATACTGGTGCTACATACCATGTGTGCCCTAATAGGGATTGGTTTTCTAGCTTTGAGAAGCTGGAGGGATGTTCAGTCGTTATGGGCGACTATCATCCATGTATCATGGAGGGTGTAGGTACAATCCAAATCAAGATGTTTGATGGGATGATAAGGGAACTGTGGAAGTGAGGTATGTACCTCAACTGAAGAGAAACCTAATCTCTGTTGGAGCTTTAGAGGCATTGGGCCTTGTGGTGTCAATAAAGGAAGGAGTCCTTAAGATGACCAAAGGTTCGATGGTAGTATTGAAGGCCGTTCGCAGGAACAATCTTTACTACTTGAATGGTAGTACTGTTACAGGACAAGTGGCGGCCTCTACTGATTCAGATGAAGACTCGACCAGGCTATGACAAATGAGGCTGGGACACGCAGGAGAAAAGTCTTTGCAAACTCTTGCAAGACAAGGAGTATTGAAAGGTGCCGGAACCTGCAAGTTGGAATTTTATGAACACTGTATCATCGGAAAGAAGACCAAGGTGAAGTTCGGCACACACAACACATTGCACAAAGGGGATTCTGGACTATGTTCACACTGACGTTTGGGGACCTACCAAAACTGCATCAATTAGAGGTAACCATTACTTTGTGTCGTTTATTAATGATTATTCTAGGCGTTGTTGGGTATATACCATGAGACACAAAGGGGAAGTCCTAGAAGTGTTTATGAAGTGGAAGAAGAACTTGGAGAGAAGTACGGGAAGGAAAATCAAGGTCCTCCGTTTAGATAATGGGGGAGAATATAAGTCTGATCCTTTCCTTCAGTTATGTCTTGATGAGGGCATAGAGAGGCACTTCACAGTGAGGGAGACACCGCAATAGAACGGGGTAGCGGAAAGGATGAACAGGACTTTGCTAGAGAAAGTCTGTTGTATGTTGTCCAATGCCGGTTTATCGAAGAACTTCTGGGCTGAGGCTTTGGCATATACATGCTACCTTGTGAACAGGTTGCCTTCGTCTGCGATAGAGGGGAAACTCCTCTCGAGGTTTGGTCGGAAAAAACCAACTGCTGATTATGATTTGCTAAGGGTGTTTGGTTATCCAGCCTATTATCATGTCAAAGAAGATAAGCTAGACCCAAGAATAAAGAAGGGCTTGTTTGTCGGTTTCAAGAAGGGAATCAAAGGGTTCAAGATCTGGGATCCAACGGATAGGAAGTTTCTTTTCAGCAGGGATGTCACATTTGATGAGGCTTCTATGTTGAAGCCTAAGGTTTCTCAGCAGGTGGGGACTAGCAAGACCAAAGATGTATCGCAGCAGGTAGAGAATGATGTTCATCCACTATCTCTAGAAAGTTCAGCATCGGTGAGGATCATAACTAGGGTGACACAGGGTAATGATCAAGCAGATGAGGCAGATGCTGATGATGACGAGGGTCAAGAACAGGTCATGGGTAATGTTCCTGACTCTACTGCAGTTGGAAGAACGAGGAGAAACACACGGAAATCAGGTTGGCTCACTACAGATATGGTCATGGCTTATGCACTTCCGGTCGTTGAAGAGGCTATTCCATCCACCTTCAGAGAAGCTGAAATCAGTTCAGAGTCAACGATGTGGAGAGCAGCCATGGAAGAAGAGATGAAGTCTCTTTACAAGAACGACACTTGGGAACTCACTAGGTTGCCCAAAGGGAAGAAGGCGATAGGCTGTAAGTGGGTTTATGTAAAGAAGCAGGGATCTCTTAAAGAAACAAGGCCAGATTGGTAGCAAAGGGCTATGCTCAAAGGGAAGGAACTGACTATAATGAGGTATTTTCTCCTGTTGTAAAGCATTCGTCAATTCGCATTTTATGGCTTTGGTGGCACAGTACGAGTTGGACCTTGATCAACTCAATGTAAAGACCGCCTTTCTCCATGGCGATCTGGATGAAGAGATCTACATGTCTCAGCCGACAGGGTTCAAGACTGCAGGGAAAGAAGATATGGTGTGCAAGCTGAAGAAGTCGCTGTATGGGTTAAAACAGTCTCCTAGACAGTGGTATAAGCGGTTCGACAGCTTCATCAGAGGAAAGAAGTACACACGTAACCACTATGACCCATGTGTGTATTACAACAAGCTACCGACAGAGGAGTATATCTATTTACTTCTACAGGTAGATGATATTCTTATTGTTTCAAGGTCTAGATCTGCAATTGATACACTGAAGAGGGACTTATCTTCTAAGTTTGAGATGAAGGATCTTGGTGAAGCAAAGAAGGTGCTAGGCGTGGAAATTACACGAGACCGAAGGGTTGGCAGGGTGAGCTTGACACAGAAGGGGTATTTGCAAAAGGTACTTTAGAGGTTCAACATCAGTAAGGATACGAAATCTGTAAGTACACCACTGGCTCCTCATTTCAAGTATCTGCTACTATGTCTCCAAAAACTGTTGAAGAACATGAGTACATGACTCACGTCCCATATGCTAGCGCAGTTGGTGGTAGTCTTATGTATGCTATGGTGTGTACAAGACCAGATCTGTCACAAGCTGTCTCTATGGTGAGTAGGTATATGTATGATCCGGGACAGGGTCATTGGGAGACAGTGAAGTGCATTCTGCGGTACATCAAAGATACAATTGATGTTGGTCGGTATTTGAGAAGGACTCCACAGGGAAGCAGGATTGTATCGGGTATGTTGATTCCGATTATGCTGGTGACCTTGACAAGCGCCAGTCTACAATGGGGTATGTCTTTATATTATCTCAAGCACCGTGAGGTTGGCGCTCTATTCTACAGTCTACCGTCACATTGTCTACTACAGAGGCCGAGTATATGGCCATGACGGAGGCTATGAAGGAGGCAATTTGGCTTCAAGGCTTGCTTGATGACTTGGGGTTGGATCAAGATCTTCTGAAGATCAACTGTGACAGTATGAGTGCTATTTATTTAGCCAAGAACCAGGTATATCATGCACGGACGAAGCACATCGACGTCAGGTTCCATTTTGTTCGGGAGATTCTAGATGAGGGTGATATTGAGCTGCTAAAGATTCACACATCGGAGAATCCCGCCGACATGCTTACAAGGTGGTGTCAGGAGTCAAGTTTGCACATTGTAAAACTTTGCTCCATGTCCTTCATGTAGCATGAGCTTGATGGCTTGATCCCTTGGGCAGGGTACGTAGGCAACCACACTGGTGCAGCCACACTCGAGTCGACAGTTTGTATGTTTCAGTTCGGCTCAGATTTGAGAAATCTTCACCGAGGTGGAGAATTATAGGAAGAGGAGAGGAAGTCAAGGAAGTCGACGATGACAAGGAGACAAGGGCCAAAGAATCAGCAGCAGTAGCAAATAATCAGAAGTAGTAGCAAATAACAGCAGCAGAAGCAAAACGGTCGACCGTCGTGCACCTACGTGCACAGAGTGTAGCGGTCGACCGGACTGGTCGACCGCAGAAGGAGAGCGGTCGACCCCCCAGTCGACCGACTAAAAGTGCCTAACTCTCGATTATGCACGGTCGACCGAAACGGTCGACCTGTGCTTGGGTCAGTCGACCGACCGGTCGACAGACGGGTTCGGGCTGTTTCGGGAAAGTTGCTGAATTGGAAATCAGCCCAAGATGGAAGCTGATTCCTAGGGTTTCCTTGAGTATATGAGAGAGACAGAGCTCTCTTCATAAGTAATGCTTGTAATACTTGTATTGATTATCAAATCAATAGAAATCTCTCTTCCTTACCCCGAGGACGTAGGCAAATTGGCCGAACCTCGTTAAAACTGGTGTTTGTGTTCTTCTCATTGCTTATTTGTTATTTGCTGTTGGTGGTACTGCTATTTTGCATCCGGGATCTAGGGTTTTCTCTACGTGGTTGTTGTTTCGGCGCACAACAAAAAAGATGCAAGCGAAAAATAGGGATGAAAAAGTGAAAGTATGAATGAAAAATTATGATTTGCGCAAGTAAGTTTTTCAGCATTTAATTGTAATGTAAAATTGTAAGTGAAAAATATATGTTTACAATTTTTGCTTAGTAATATGGAAGTGAAATCACCTAGAGGGGGTGAATAGGTGATAATGCTAATCAATGTACAAATTTAAAATGTTATGATGCAACGATCACCCGCAATAAGATTAGAAGCCGAATACCCCGTGAAGGGCTCTGAACTCCTTCCTCATGATTCCTTTAGATAAGAGTTGAGGTGCGCCAATGCAATCTTATTGTATGAGTATTGATCGACAATATAGCAATGAATATAAAGCAAGTAAATAACACAAATAAAACCAATCGCAAACATAGAGATTTGTTTCGAGGTTCGAGCACCCAGCTCTACGTCCACGCCTTCACCCAGAAGGATTTAAGAACCACTATAACTTCCACAAAGGATATAACCACGAGGGAGTACCCAACTCCTCAATCACACTCCTCTAGTCCAGAGGTAGTGGAGCCACAAATACAATGATATCTTGGTGATCAAAAGACCACAAACTCTCTTTTGAAAAACTTTTTTCCTTACAAAAACCTAGAGAATGATGTGTAGGATTGAAGCTCAAGTATTGTAAGTGAAAAAGAAAATAAAGTTGAAGAGAGTTTTAAGTCAAAAACTACAGTAAAAAGAGAGAGTTTTGAGCACAAAAACTGAGAGCAAAAACTTCTTTTGAAAGACTTAAACTTGATTTCTTTTTGCACAGGATTGTTGTAATCACCTCAACCCTAATCATCCCTATTTATAGGATAAAGGTAGGGATTAAAAAGTAAACTGTTATAATGAATAATTAGGAAAAATTAGACCCAAATCCAGCCCTTAAATTCGTTTAGAGAAGAAAAACCACGTTTTAAAACGTGTTAAATAAAACTAGCCGTTAGGGCTGAAATCAAACTCACGGTCGACCGGCCGGTCGACCGGTTTTCAAAAAATATAAACCGTTGCCAGCCACAGTCGACCGCCCGGTCGACCGTAACAAACAGAAACATGGGTGCTTTCAGTCGGCGAATCTCGATCGACCGACATGGGGTCCGGTCGACCGCCCGGTCGACCGGGAAACGTGCACACATGCACGCACCCAAACAGTCAGAAGCGCGGTCGACCACCCGGTCGACGTTCTGACCTGAAACAGAGCGGGTCGACCGTCGGTCGACCGAAACTGGCCAAAAACAGATCTTTTGAAAATGATTTTGAAGATCTTGATAATTTCAAATTAATTTTCATCAAGACTTGGTATACTATATAAAATAGAGTTTGTAAGTATTAGAATATGTTTAAAAATACTTTGTATATAGGAGAAACATCTTTTAGAAAAATCATGTCAAAATCTTGTGTGTGGGGAATATTGAGCTTCAACACTATACACTATTCTTTAACACACTAAAAATTATAAAAACTGAGAAAGGAAGTCTCGAGCCGCGTTACACCAAACAATAGAGCCTTCTCTTCAATGAAAACGTCCTCTTGCGCCATTTGCCTTTTAGCATCATAATTCTTTGCAATAGCTTAGAAAGGCCATCATGACTAGTATAAAACCTGAAACTCATTCTAAACAACTTATTAGTACTAAATAGCTTCTATGTGTTTTGTTATCATCAAAACTTAAACAAATATAGAGTGTAACCTTTTGGGCCAACAATCTCCCCCTTTTTGATGATGACAAAACATATAGGCTATATCACAAGATATAAGAGGGAGTTAAAAACTCCCCCTCAAATAATGCTATATTAAACAAATATAAAACAATTTATTATGAGAGAATTGAAATTTGATTTAAGAATCAATAGAACACTATTAATGAAACAAGTATAAAACACATAACACATATTTCTCCCCCTTTTTGTCATACATCAAAAGGGATATATTAGTAAGAAAACTTTCTTATTCAACAACACAAACATTAAGTTCACCATATATAAAAGAAAATCTATTATAGTCAAGTGGTTTAGTGAAAATATCGGCAAGTTGAAAATCGGGAAGAAACATAATCAATATCAATATCACCTTTCTCAAAATGATCTCTAAGGAAGGGATATCGAATCTCAATGTGTTTGGTCTTACTATGTTGATTGCATTCATAGTCATATGAATAGTACTAGTATTATCACAAAATATTTTTATATGGTCATAATGCAAATCATAATCAAGGAGAGTATGTTTCATCCAAAGAACTTGTGCACAACAAGCCCCCGCCGCAACATACTCTGCCTCGGCAGTTGAGAGGGCTACTGAATTTTGTTTCTTGGAAGACTATGAAACAAGACAATTACAAGAAATTGACATGTTCCACTAGTACTCTTCCTATCTACTCTACAAACCGCACAGTCGGCATCCGAAAAACTCGTCATTGAGAGATCTCCGATTTTCGGATACCAAAGACCCATTCCAATAGTACCCTTAATATAACGAATAATGCGTTTTACCGCAATTAAATGAGATTCTTTGGGACACGATTGGAATCTAGCACAACGATAGACACTAAATATAATATCCGGCCTACTAGCCGTTAAATACAATAAACTACCAATCATGCTTCTATATAATTTTATATCAACACACTACCTTGGTTGTCCTTATCAAGTTTGGTGATGGTAGCCATGGGAGTGTTGCAAATTTTTGAGTCTTCAAGTCCAAATTTCTGATGAGTTCCTTGGAGTACTTGGCTTGACATATGAATATCTCATCACGCATTTGCTTGATTTGGAGTCCAAGAAAATAGTTCAATTCACCCATTAATTACATCTCAAATTCATGTTGCATGCATTGTACAAACTCCTTGCAAAGTAACTCATTAGTAGAACCAAAAATTATATCATCAACATATATTTGAACTATAAGAATGTCATTATCAACATGTTAGTAAATAATGTGGTGTCACTTTGCCTTTAACAAAATCATTTGAAAGAAGAAAACTAGAAAGCCTTTCATACCAAACTCTTGGAGCTTGTTTTAAACCATACAATGCTTTATCAAGTTTGAAAACAAAATTTGGATGAACATGATCTACAAAATCGGGAGGTTATTCAACATAAACTTCCTCATCAATAAAACATTTAAAAATGCACTTTTTATATCCAATTGAAAAACTTTAAAATTTTTAAAAGATGCATAAGCTAGTGTGATCCGTATGGCTTCAAGCCGTGCTACGGGTGCAAAGGTCTCTTCAAAGTCGTTTCTTCAACTTGAGTGTAACCTTGGGCCACTAACCTAGCCTTTCCTAATAACATTTCCTGACTCATCCATCTTGTTCCTAAAAATCCACTTAATACCAATTATTGATCTATCATGGGGTCTAGGAATAAGGTGCCAAACTTGATTGTGCTCAAATTGATTGAGCTCTTCTTGCATAGCTAGCAACAATATGAGCCACCCTCGGCTTCGAGGATGTTTTTGGG
>JAVJIF010022032.1:0-117084 GCA_038442645.1 Agave tequilana | reverse complement strand
TGAATGATTTAGATGTGAGCTCCGTGAAATGTTTGAGTTAGTTACTTAGCCTTACTCGACAATATGCACCAAAAATGAACAGTCATAATAGATGACAGAGAAATTTTCAAGTTTTTTTAACTTAAAATTAAACAGGATTCTAATCAATTCAATTTGATAAGATTTTTTGTTTAAAATATATTTCAAATTTGTTCATGATTAGCTCTATCTAAATTCTTTTGGATGACAAGAAATAGTCAAAGGAGAAAAAAAAATTCAAATTGAGGAGAGTGTCGACACTGTTCTGTCACAAAACATTGAGAAGTCAATGCCGCAGCTCATCGCCAAGATTGTAAATATGAATATATAGAGTTGGTGACGCTTAGAGATAACGCATGAAGGGTATATAGCATTTCTTGATACTTCCCGATTATATAGAAATAAATTTTTGTGTTTCTGATCATGAATAAAGATTACGCGTGAAATTATTTGTTTTGCTTGCACGCATACCACGTGGAAAGAAAAATCAAATGTACATTTTTATTTTTAAAAGAAAGAAGCATCTGCATTATATTAGATCCAACACTGGTTACATGAATTGATGCTTAACTCATCTAACAGAGGAGTAGAAAGAGATTCATACAGCCACTGACCAAACAGTTGATGATTGAGATATTGAAGACCAGCGTGGTGGGTAGTTTTCATTCATCGATCTACTACCGAATTCCAGCCTTGCTCTTGTGTTATCCTGAACTAAACTGTGGCACTTGTATACCACATGCGTAATTCTCCATTAAAGCATTGAGCCTTACTACAAATACTGTGAATTAAGCTCTTTGCATCAATTATAATAATATAGGATGTGTCCCTCGAGCGTGCAGCTATCTTCAGTCCAAGAAGTATTGTGTGTGCCTCAGCATACTCCGAGTCTGTTGTGGCTACTCTCAAAATGGCCGCAGGCTTCACTCTGCCTTGCGAGTCTTTACAAATAACAACCACGCAAGCATTATCCTGCCTTGTACTATCGTCAACATTAATCTTCAACATGTTCGCAGAGGCGCAGTCTAGCTTTGATGTGAATACACACATTTCATCGAGAACTATCCATGATTGGATGCCGATTCACCATGATTCTTCTTGCTTCAGCAGAAAATGGATTCTTTTGAATACCCACTTACATCTATATTTTCACACCCATCACATCATCATAGATCCATATTTCAAATGTTGCAGAACTACAAGTGCTTGCGTCTAATCCTTTCAACTACCGAGCCGACATTGTCATCGGCCGTGATGTCAAAGTAAATGTTGCCACGACACCAACATCTTTAAGAGAGTTGACTTGAAGTATATAGGATTAAAAGAGTTACGTTTACATTCTTTTTTTTCTATTTTGTATGGGCATAAATATAGTTTACTTGATGAGCCTTGGCTTGAACCATGAAAGCCTCATGCCGTTGACTGTTGACTGCAAGTCTTTGTGCCTACCTGCGTTGGGCTTATTAAGCAAAAGAGGAGCAACTTTGCCAATTAGGTCGGTTGAGTACAATTCTACTTTATGATCTTTGATTCCAATCCAAAATCTATTGGATTATTCTCTAATTAGACAACTTGGTCCTGTGTATCTATTTATCTATTATTGTTGCTGTTGTTACTACTACTACTAAGTCTGTTTGGTTGCAAGGAAGTGGGCGGAAGTAAGGAAATAGGGAAGTATATTGCTCACTTTCCTATCTATCCAAACCCGGAAAAGGAAATAGAAACCTCTTTTCCTTTTATCTTTTCCCTTTTACACAACCATTTCCTCACTTCCAGAGTGCTACAGTTAATTTTGTGGTCATGTAAATCACATTTGTAATAAATTGTAGCACAAAACAATTAATTTTGGACCATGTAAATCTCACTTGCTTTCATAATTGCAGTCTATTTTTATTTTCTTAATTAATTTTTATTTTATATTATTTTACAGTCACTTTGTGTCAACTTTTCCACTTCCACTTTCACATTACCATCCAATACCGGAAAAGACAAAATTTTCCAAACACACACACTTCCCACAACTCCAAATACGAAAACTTACTAACCATTCCCCAGTTCCAAAGGGAATTATTACTACTTCCTCAATTCCTCACTTCCTCACTTCCACCCTTACTAAACAGGACTACGTTGTAAAGAGAATTTGAGAGTAAGAAAATGCAGAAGGAGAAAAATGAGGTCACGAACTTCTGATTCTGTGGATTCTTATTTATATACTCTTCTAGGGTTTGAAAAAAACCTAACCGTAGATCTAAATCAACGGTCCATAAAGGATTCATAGTTCCAGTTAAGCACAATCACATTATTAAATAATAATTACAACACTCTCCTTTGAGTGGTATAATCAAGAATTAGTCACATTAGAATCTCGAAATACATGTGTTGTTAATGAAGTTGAATCGTTTGGAGCATGAACATAATATGTCTCTGGATAATATATCAAAACAATGCTACACCAAAACCTTGCCCCGAAAAAAATCCAACGGGACAAAACCGTGGTCAAAGAAAAAAAGGATATAAGAATACATATTTAGCTCTTCAGGATGCGCTATGATAAAAAAGCGCGGGGTACACTAACCAATAACGGTGTCTCGTTAAAACCTTGACAGCATTCAAAATCCATGGGAAGAAATGTTCCTGATCAAAAGGATACACTTCTGATATTCCCCCTGCGTTTAACTTAACTCCCCTTGAGAATTACATACGCAACAATTCAGATAACTTTGCAATCCATGACCTCGAACATGCATCTGAAATGTAAACTTCGGTAGCAACTTGGAGAAGAGATCTGATAGGTTGTCTTGGGGTCGGTTTGCTTGACTTTAATCTTTTGATGCTCTTGCTGGTGGTGTGAGAAAAAAACTTAGGCATAATACCTTGGTGTTGTCTCCTTTAATGTATCTTGTCTTCATCTGGTCGATGCAAACACAATATCTTCATGGATAGTTGTCGGGGCATCATTGATAGAACATAACCTACTAGTATTTTAAATATACTTAATAAAAGCCCTTAACAAAACTCATTCACTTAGTGGTGTTGTGAAAGGGCAATGAGTTCGACATGAATCAAAGTAGTGGCAACTAAATCTGTTTCGTAGACCTCCCAGATATCATCGTATTCCCAATGGAAAGACAAAACCATTTTCGGATGTGCCTTGTGCGTCAGACAAATAATTAGCATCAATAAACCTAGAAGGCAAACATCATTCCAAGCCCCATGGGGGTTTAAACCATTCTAAAATGCATATGGACAGAATAAGCCCATATCTGAAGTACCTTTAAGGAACAGAATATGTCTTTATGCCCATTCCAGTGGTGGCATGTTAGCGCAGAGATAGATCTAGCTAATAGGTCCACAACAAATGAGATATCTAGTTTAGCGCATTTAGCCAAGTACAATAAAGCGCAATTGCACTAAGATATGAAATTTCGGGCTCCAATACCTCTTTCTATCCTCCATCAGACGAAATGGGTCTCCTGCAGCATCTAGAGTATGGACGACATGGGTGTGCAGAAGCTTCGCTTTATCTTTATTAAATGTCACAATACCTACTAGTTGTAATCAGTTGGGGGACAGGAATACCATTTACACAATGCTTGAGCTCCAGGCCGGACAAAATCGAGTTTTTCCGGATCCTTCATCTCACATGTAGTTTTCTCAAGCTCTTCTAGAGTCCCAAATGAGATTCATGTTATCGACATATACTATACGATCGCAATCTGAAATGTGATTTCTGATAAACAGGCATGGGCATAGTTCATTATTCTCATATCCCTACTGATCAAATATTCACTTAGAACGGTTATACCACATCCGTCTGGATTGTTTCAATCCATATATTAACGTCTCAATGAATCGAGAGGGTGTTCCATTATCTATAACTATTTGAATCAGTTAGCTTAAGTCCTTCAGGAACTTTCATGCAAATTTTCGTATCAAGATCCCAATAAAGATACGCTGTAAACACAATCCATAAGCTGCATAATTCAATTTTTCAGAAAACTACCGAACTGATGAGGTAAAGAAATGTTATAACGTCCATTATGGAAGAGTATGTCTCCTCATAATCAATCAATCCCAGGGCATTGGGAGAAGCCTTGTACCATGAGGCGTGACTTATATCGCCCTATCTCATTCCTCTAATTACGCTTCCTTACGAACACCCACTTGTATCCGACAACTTCTACATTGGGTGGTGTAGGACTACATGTTCAAACACTTTAGGCTTATTTAAGGAATCTAATTAGACTTGGATTGTTTCTTTTCATTTTGACCAATCTGTTCTACATTGACATTCATCATGGAACGAGGTTCGATGTCATAGCTTTTCATATTCTGGTCGCTATCGTGAATACAAATACATCATCGATGATAATCTCATTCTGATTTCAAATCTCAATAATGGATTGAGATCTCCTAGTTCTTGGATAGAAGTTGTGCTACTTCTCCATCGGCACTCGTCTCTTTCAGCACGCTTCAATAATCCAAAATAATGTCATGAGATGGATCGGCTGAGACAGCGATCTCAGACGGATCCGTTTGTTCCAAGTTTCTCCTCTTCGGGGATGTGAATCCTTTGAACCTAATGTCTGCCTCGCTTCTGTCCGGGACAGATGACTAGCTAGCTATCGATGTATACTGTCCATCAGGGACGGTACGCCCTACGGGGATGTTGCATCCTTCGGGGATGACTTTTTAGCCTAAGGGGACGTCTATCCTTGCAAGCCCGTTTGTATAGTATATGTGATCTCATCACTATAGCTAGGTGTCTGGCATGTTTTAAGCAACACTCTGAAGATTAAAATTCATCGCACATCCTTATCACATTGTGTGATACTATGATCTGAATGGGACATAGTGGAGACAATCCTGTCAATTCGCGTCGTTCTTCCGGAACGTTGATGTTCTTATCTCCCCCTAATGGCTGGAAGACTATCTCATTGATAATCCTCAAACGAACTGTAAAGAGATCGCCTGTCAAGGGCTCTAAAAGCGAATGATGGAAGGGATTCATAATGATATAGATCCATTTCCTACATGAGGACGCATTTTTGTATGTTGTGGCGGCTGATAAGTGTAACTTATACATATATTTTATATGACTTTTATACCCTTTTTGTTACATATTTAATTCTATACTGGTGTTATTTCTTATATTTTTGCAGAAACTAGGTCAAGATCACAAATTGGACAAAAGAAGCAGAAAATCGATATACATTGAATATTGAAACAGAATTTACACAGTATAAAGACTCCAATGACAAAATAATATTGCCAAATAGAAACTATACATTGCATGGAAGAGACTATAGAAAGATAAGCCCCAATAGAAAGCCTGGATGGATCGCCAGCCGCCAAAGTCGGCCGAGCGGTTGTTGAATAGTCCAAGGATGTCATGGTTTTCTCCTAAATTGTTTCAATTTCAATTTCACGGCTGTGTGGTCATCCAAGTTAGGTAACTGTTGATGTAATTTTTTTGTGTAATTTGAGTATGATTAGTGAGTCATCTATGGGTCTATTTGGATTGTAGAAGTGTCTGTAGACTATATAAGGCCTCGCAATCTCTTGTAAAATCTAAGCTTTACAACTTTTTTAATTTTCAACTTCTAAATAAAGTTTTGGTCTTTTGGAGAAATTCTAAGCTCTGAAGTTGGAAGAGGATCAGAAAGAAGCATCTTCTAAGTTCCCCAAATTGTGTTTTCTTCTAATCTTTTTCTTTTTAGTTTTATTTTATGATGAAGTTCATGTTGAATATCATGTAACACCTTTTCCTTCATGAACTAATTCTCCATAATTAGGGCATTCATGCAGGCTAATATGATGAATAATCTTGTTGCAATGTGCTAGTCTACTACTCTGTTCTCCATGTTAATTTTTTTGCATATCGAGTTTTTATTGCCAATCTTGAAGTTATTAATTGGTGGCCAACAATTATATGAATAGTTAGATTTGAGATCGAGAGGAGATAACCTAGAGTATCATCATAAGAATAAAAATTATAACCTTATATTTTGAGACTGAGAGGAGATACATAAGTTGTACAATCGTGAGAGAAAGACTACAATCTTCATGCACATTATTTAGCTTGTAAATCTACTATATTGAGAGATTGTAGTTTCTTGTTGAGGGATAATATTAGTGTTTCTAAGAGAGAATGCTAATTAAATTAGATTTTTTTGATTAGTAGGAATTCACTAACACAAGAACAATTTTATAACTGATTATACTTGCCAAAATTAGTTGCCCTGGCACATATCTCATCCAAATGCCAACATCTTTATTTTAGTATTTCATAATCTACTTTAATTCTAAATCATAACCATTTCTTCAAATAACTAGGACAGATTAATTTGCTACTTAATAGACATTAATCTCTGTGTTTGTCATCTACATTCTCACTTTATTACCTGTCAACGATTGGTGCACTTGCCAATTCGCACATTGGCAGCGCAATTGACACATAAATTATGCACCCAAAAATGCGCAAATGTGAAACGTCAGGTTTTTACCTAGTGACCAGCTATAACGCATAAAACGTTTGGGTGGCAGTAGGTCTCAAGCGAATTGACATGGTTGCAGACAAAATTGTGTAGCCCCGCGCAGAAAAGAAAGCTTGTGGTGCATAACTAAGGTCCTTGCAATCAATTGTAGTCACTTTATGAATGCTTCTATGAGACCATTTTGGGTGTGAACATGTGGGACATGATGTTCAATTTCAACCCAAAGAACATACAATAATCATCGCATATTTTAGATGTAAACTTGTCAGCATTATTCAGTCTTATTGACTTTTCGGATAATCCGAGTGGTGAACCCTCAACTTAATGATCTGGGTGAGTTTAGCAAAAACATCATTTCTGATGGACAATAAACAAATATGTGACCAGTGTTTCGATACATCAACCAACACCATAAAATAACGAAATGATCCATATGGTGGTTGGATTGGTCCACAAATCTCCCTTGTATCCGCTGAAGAGAAGGAATGGTTTCTTTGCTTATCTTTGCGGGGTGTCATGCATCAATTTTTTCAGCGAGCATGCTTGACGAATTCTGTTGCAATGCACAAGGTCTTTATTAGAAAGAGAATGGCCATGTGATGATTGAAGATACTACGCATCATATCTAGACCTGCGTGTTCCAAATGGTTGTGCCATAACAAATAAGTGCTCGAATCCATCAACTTTTGGCCAGTGATATAGTTAGCCTCAATTGAGCGAATGGCTATAATATGCAGTCCATACGAGAGGCATTCCATTTTCTTCAAAATATGCTTATGGCCAGATAAATAAGAGGTTATGCAAGATACACCATTCCATTTTCTTTAGTGGTTTTTGCATGGTAATTATTTTCACGAATATCCTTAAACTTAATAAATTCTTCTGGAACGAGGTGAGAATATGGCCTCTTTAATGGTAAATTCAGTACCATTTGACAACAGGAGACGAGCCATTCCACAACCCTCAATCAGGTTCAATGGGCCTAATATGGTTGTGAAAGGGATACGATTAGGTATTAAGTTAGAAAATATCTATGCTCATAGAGAATGGTGTGTGTAATGGCAACTATTAATGAGACAACTAACTTCCCCACTTATCATACAAATTATAAGTTAAATTGAATCAGTTACATAGAGAAAAAAACTTCATTCTATTAATTAATATTTGAAAAACAGAAATCCAATGAACTAAAATAAGAATAATCTGAGAAATTAAACAATGAAATTGTCTGAGATCTAAAACTTTTGGTCAAAAGGAGCCTTTTCATGTCTAAATCTAATCATCCATAGCATTTTCTTCTTGTAAATCAGATATCTCGAAAGCGATCTCTTTATGATCATCATTTGGGATGAAATTGGTCTCCTTTGTGGCTTACGAGAAGGTACTCCTCAATAATATTAGCGGGTGTATGACAGGTGCGTGACCAATGATCAATACCACCACATGAGTAGCATAGATTTGACTGGGTTAAGACTTGAGAAGGATGGGCCTTACTTTTGTTCTTGAACTTTAGGGTCTTTTGGGCCAAAGGTGCACGGTTTGAGCTATGATTTCCACCCCTTGGTGGACCCTGATCTAATTTACTCCTTGTCTCGTTTAGGCTTTCTACCCTTGCCATGTAACTTATTATGTTTTCTGCTGTTGGGACCACGAGAACCTATAATGTTTGCTTTCAGGTAATGAGAGTGCTTGTGAACCAGTAGGGTGAGATTGATGATTCTTCATTAAGAGACTATTATTATTTCATCAAGAGAACTTGGTGAACATTTGCTTCCTATATTGCTGTTGCAGAGCATATTGGAGGCATAAAAGATTGAAAAAGTCTTCTCCAGAGATCCGTCTCAATCAAATATTCCTTATAGAACATAAGAAGAGATCAGATCCTGCAAACTTCAGAATTGTACTCATTCACGGATTTAAATGTAAGTCACCTAAAGGGGGTGGATAGGTGATACGCTAATCAAATGCGAAATTTAGAAACTTATACTAACAAAAACTAACACATGAAAAGATTACCAAGAATTGAAGCTGAATTCCTAGTGAAGGGCTCTAGAACTTCTCCTCAAGATCCCTCTTTCATAAGATTTGAGATACTTAATTGCTATCTTGGTTCAAATAAGTGTAAACATATGAAATATATCAAGCATGTAAAGGTAGGCAAATATTTGCAAGCAAGATATAACTAGAGTGAGTAGAGATGAGCTGAGAGAGAGAGATAGATGATGAACAATCACAAACATGAAAGATTTACTTCGAGATTCAAGCCACTTGCTCTACGTCTCTGTCTTCACCGCAATAAAGAATTTCACAATGCATGCTCCGGCAAGATCACTCAACGATACAGTTCTCTCAAGCACTTTTGAATCTGCAAGTCCCTCACTCAGTGTTGTAATACCTACAATCACAAGCCCGCAAGCTCATTCCGAGGCCGCAACCTCCAACCTCTTCAAATAAAATGATGAACACTTGGTGATCAATCTCCTTGACTACAAATAATGAACTCCCACAAACAAACTTCTATAGAATAGATAGAGGAGATTGGCTCAATCTTGTGAGAGGAAAACTTAGAGATTTGAAAGTGGAGGCTCAAGAAAAGCATTGAAAAAACTTCTTTGAAAATGTAAGAATTTCTATCACAAAAACAATTTCTCCTAAAAACTTGTTTTCTTGATTTTTCAAATCTTTTTTAAGAACTAAAACTTGAATTTTTAAACTTTGAAATCATGAAAATCTTCTTATAAAACTCCCTATAATGGGAACTATTTATAGAAAATAGGATGAGACCATTAGAAGCTAATCCCATCATTAAGAGCATGTTTAACTCAAATAAAATAAGATACAATTGTTTGGAATAAAAAACAAAAACCAAAAATTCAAAAACAAGCTGTTATAGGCAAACTGTTGTCTTTGACAACAGTGCGGTCAATCGCCCAGTTGACCGCCAACGGCTAGAAAAATAGTCGTTGGTGCCAGCGGTCAACTGTCCGAAGTAAACTTTTCTTCTCTGCATAACTAGCTGCCGACCACCTAGTCGGCTGTCCAACCTAACTACCAAACGGTCAACCATGCCGTCAACCACATGCATATGCAAATGCTTGTGTGCATGATTGATCGACTGCTCTTTTGACCGTGTGCACAAGCCAATTGGCTTGTGACATTATCGGTCGACTGCCAGGACGACCGATCCAGGCCAAACACCATATTTTGTTATTTTAAAAATCTTTTTAAAACAAATTAAATTTCTATAAAATCTACAAAAATAAGTTCATATAAATACATTTGAGCATGAATATATGGGATTAAAAATCAACGCATGTTACAAACATGTAAACTTCTTTTTTGAGATATAAAAATCAACTTTGAAGACATAACTATGTACAAAAATTATTCTTCAAAAGCTATACACTCAAAACTTGAGCAAGTTAAATCAAACTTGTATAAAGTACAAAAACAAGTTTCTTAAATTCATTTGACGCACCAATGTGTACGGATAAAATGCAATACACATATAAAACAATATGAACTTGTTTTTGAAAATATCTTTTCATAAAAACAAAACACAAGCTAGTTAAACTGAAATTAGAAAACTTTTGTTCTTGAAAACTAATATCAACTAGTTTTTGTGTGCGTGAAAATTTGAACAATCAAGTCTAATCTAAACTTCACAAAAATGTATAACACATCCTTACAAAATAAAGCCTTTTCTTCTGAAATGATCTACTTTATTTTGACTTGATCCAACTTGATTTCTTTGAGCTAGACTCCTTAGAGTTTTTGATGTATTTTTTATGCTTGAGCTCTTCAATCAACTCGTGTTATCTTCAAAACTTTGATTTTGAGTTTTTTGGAGAAGCTAGATATCGAACTAAGACCTCGATTAAAATTTGACGCTAAAATAACACAAGATCATTAGTATTATAACTATTTGAGTTAATCATCATCAAATTAGAGTGATAAATCTTTAGGTGAATATCAAAATTTTGAAAATATAGGTTTTTTCAATTATGCCTTGCTTCAAGCAAATAGATCATCTTCTAGTGGTCAAAACGCTCCTCAAGAGTGACCTAGAGAGCCCCAAGATCCTCTTCAGCAAAATATTCCATCTGGAGTGTGTCAGACATATGTCTTTAGATGAAGATCATAGTTGTGGCTTTGTTTAGATTCCTCTGTCTCATTGTCCAGCTCATTGTAGCTCGCAGTTCTTGGGAGTCAAGTAGATCTTCACATCTTATATCTATTTTAAGTAGTTTCTATCAGATACCTCCAAAGTAGTGAAATCCACTTATTGTGGTTCGATACTCTGTAAAAATAGAACAAGTTATGTATATTAGTATTGTGGATAAGGAGCATCAATAAGCATCTAAATAAGAACTTTAAGTTCTATGACATAGTATGGCTACCGAATTAATCATGTAAACTTCTAGTTATGATTTATGTGTTTTTGGGAAACTATGGGTTCCATATTGCTATGCTTAGAACTTCCATTCGAGATTAATAGGAACATCCAGACCATTGTACCTGCATTCTAAAACGCAGTATAACAAACATATATATAGCGAATGGAAATAATCATATATGTGTGTAATCATATGTCGCATGATTGTACATAATTTTAGTTTCAAAATTTGACAATTAAGAAACATTGATAACATCAATCTCATTCAATTTATCACATCAATTTAACCAAAATAATTTGACAAACATGCATCACAAGTTTTCATAACATAACAATTTTCTTTTGAACATAAAAATTCATGTACAACATCATAGAAAACTCAAGCATTAATCCCATGAACATAATGTAACAACATAAAATTCACACCTTTGCAGGATTCTCAGCATGCTCTTAAACTTAATAAATAAAATCATACAGATTAAAGTTTCAAACTTTCTACACTATGAATTATAAATATGAAATTTTGATGTAGAATGAAAATACAAACAGTAATAGTATCAGCCGGTTTGATTAGCATGAATTTTGGATATGACATTTTATATAAACTTATATATATATATATATTACTATATATATATATATATATATATATATATATATATGTAGTATATATGTATATATATATATATGTGTGTATATATATATATATCTTATACTGTAAATATTTTGATCTATCGGACTAGCGGATGTCCACAAAATATGAAAATAAAGTAAAACAAAAATTCAGAACAATAATACAAATGAGAATTTTTTCCTTGTCATCGATTCTATCTCTTCTTAAAGCATTCGTGTTGATAACGTGATGTAAAGAGAATTTGGATGTAAAGAGAAGAATACAGAGAGAAAAAAGGCCATGAACTTGTGGTTCTATGGCCTCTTATTTACAATAGTTCTTCTAAGGTTTGAAAAAACCCAAAAATACAATCTAATCGTAGATCTAATCTGACGGGCTACAAAATATTTCTACTTCTAGTTAAACAAAATTACGTAATTGAGTAATGATTACAATATATTATTATTATTATATTATTGTTAATGAGCATTATAGATGGAATCAGGATACTTTCAGACTTGAATTAATTCATTGCAAAATTTTCATATAACAAGAAAAAGTATATACAACGAGCTTACATTAAGAGTGCGGATAAAGGCACCCAAGCTTTTAATTAAGGTACAAAATTATCAAGGCACCCACCCATTATGTTAAAGGCACCCCCATATTTCCCAAATTACCCCTCTCATCTCTCCATTTAATTTATTTTTAAAAACCCCTATTCTACCCTCATCTCCCTTTCTCCCCCATTGAGTCTCTCTTTCCCTCTCTCTCTCCCTCCTCCTCCAGCACAACTTACTCTGGCTCTCTCCTTTCTTTCCCCAACTCTCTCTCTCTCTCTCTCTCTCTCTCTCCCCCCTCTCTCTCTCGCGGAGCAAGCTGTCGAACATCCCCAGTGGATTGCCAACTTTAACGCTGCTCCCACGCAGCCATTCCACCGCCGTCTCTCATTTCGTAGTAAGGTGATTTTCAACTGAAATCCTGCAAAACTTAATTTTGATGAAAAAAATGGTCGATCTATTGAATGGTGGAGTGGTTGCTTGGATGTACGGTTCATTGTTATTGAAAATATAGAAGGAACTTAAAGAAATTCAATTAAGTAATTTATTTCAAAATCAGTCAAAATTCTGATTTTTTTGTGTTCGTCGTCTGTTCGATCTGTAAGAGCCGAATAATACAAGAAATGTTTGGCTATTTAAGACTAAACATTAGTTAACCATTCGGCCATCTTGAACCGACATACTAGTTAATGTTCGGCAGCAGTGGTCAAACGTTTACTATAAGTTCGACAAATTATAGTCGAACGTTCATGTTACTATTTGCTGTAATTGGCTAAACTGAATCATTGTTTTGTTATTTAAAATATTCTAACTTATGTCTATCACAGACATGGATAATTCAGAAACTTCTAGAGTTTGTCCACCAGCTTAAGAAAGATGTCGTAGATGGGTGAGACATCACTCTCCCATTAGAAGAGGGTGAAAAAAAATCAGTGATGAAGAGCCGATTGGGATGAAAGTATTGACTGAGCCGTTTTTGGGTGGCCTGATATACATTACCTAACTCTTGAGTTTTAAAACTCATATAGTGGAAAATATTTGGTTGGGTGATGTAAGATTTTAATTTTATGACATGAGTTTTGACTATTACATGTTAAAACTTTATTGTTAATTAATCATTTTTTTTACAGGAGAGAGATCCAATTAATGTGTGTCACACACATCAAAATTGAAAGATTGGGCATGAGACAATGAAACACCCAATCGCATCTTTGATAACTATATTCGGCAATCTGAATTTCAACTGTTGAAGGAAATTTTGTACGAAAAGTCTAACTGTGTTTTGATTTCTAGTTTTATGGACTAGTGGCAACCAAACACGAATACTTTTCACATGCCTATAATATTGGATGATGTTCTCATTCTTGTGGGCATATTGGTGATGGGTCGATCGGTGAACACCCCAGAGTATTACTGATGTGAAGGATGTTTGTTAGGTTGCTTGGAATTTCCCGACGAGATGCATAGGATGAGTTGGGTATGATCCAGGGATGCTCAATAAGATTGAAATGACTTCGTTCCAAGTTCTCTAATGTCAATGATGCAGACTCACCCATTCATATTTTTTGCTATGCTAGGGCATGTTGTACTTAGTGGGTGCATATATTCGCTGATAAAAACATGAGAGTATCCATCATATACCTCCTATTGTTTAAGGAACTTGGTAGGGTCTCATTGTATGTTTGGGAAGTTGTTGCACTAGCATAACTATATAGGCATATAGGGTATGCATTGAGGATGAATGTTATATAAATTGCTGGATTCCAGCCATATGATTGACATATTATGTACCAACTGAATCGTTTTATATGAATATAATTCTAATTGCATTGTGATTTGATTAATAAGCATCGATCTATGAGCACTTTCCTATCTTGCGCCCTCACATAACATGTCTTATGCTGATGATTGCACATGTGTGCATGTGGGTATCCCCTGGATCGGCAGGAACACTGTGGAGGACCCGAAATAATTGCAGGAAAGACTTGATTGCTTACTAGTAGATCAAGTGGATTAAGTGATTGAAATATATAATTCAATGAGAGCTATATTAATGATTTTGTTTCACTTATAGGTGGTATGGGATCCATATAAGAATTCTTGAGATCATCATCCATTGCATGACATTTGTTTTTTCACCGGCTGCCTTAAGTGTATAGATGACCTTGAACCCTACTACGTGGAAAGACTGCTTAGACAGTTAGATAGGGATTATCTCGTCTCTGCCACTTGATACGGAAAAAGTTCAAAGAGGGTCCTCGCGGGGCAGTACCATATGTCTTACTCGTGGAGTGATAGTTTTTGCGATAGGTGGCATAGCCATGTATCGACACAATATGAAAGGAGAAGGCAGGTAACGCTCCCATGGGATGTGAAAGTAGGTTATATAGAGTGGTATCTAAAAATCACCTAGAGGGGGTGAATAGGTGATATGCTAATTAAAATGCAAAAATACAACAATTTAAATTACAAGCAAAATGATCAACTCAAAACATGAAGCGAAGCTAAATTCTCCATGAAGGGCTCTAGAACTTCTCCTTTTAATTTTTCTTGAATAAGAGTTGAGGTGCACAATTGCCTTCTTGCTAGATGAGAAAACTAACAAATTAAAACCAATAAAATAGGGCAAATAGTATGAATCAAGAGCAAGAAGAAATTAAAAAAGTATGAATAATATAGAGCAAGTAGAACGTAAGCAAGTAAGAAAGATGGAAATCGCCAGCACAAAGGATTTATTTCGAGGTTCGAGCAATTGCTCTACGTCCCCTTCTTTACCGCGTGAAGGATTTTCACTATCTACACAAATTAATCTCCACAAAAACACAATACCATAGTCTACATAAGACCTGGAGCTCCAACTCCATCCTTCTAACCTCCACACAAGCGAAAGCATAAAGCCAATGAATATTACAAGCACTTGGTGATCACAAATATCACAAACTCTCTCTTTACAACTTTTTATAATTTAGAGTGAAATTTTGTGGCTCAAGAAGTTTGTGTGAGAGAAATCCAGTTGAAAAGAATAAATTTGAGAGTTTAAAACTTGTAGAAATTGATTTGGAATGAAAGCACATTGAAACTTGAAACTTTGAAATTTTTCTAGTTTTTTCAAACAATTTTTTAGAAATCTCTTGATGATTTCTTAATGTCTAAATCCTCTACAAATGACCCCTATTTATAGGTAATAGGTAAATATTATTAGAGAATTAATCTGGGCTTTAAACACCTGATAAAATACTAATAAAGTAAAATATACCCGTTTGAGAAAAATAAAATATTTAAAATTGAAAAATATTGTTGTTACCCAATCTGGGTACTCTGGCGGTCGAACGGGGGTTGGACTGGCCACGACTACTTTAAATAGTTATTTCTAGTGATCGACCAAACTAGAAATAGAGGCTCAGTAAATAAGCTCAGTCTGGAGGTCGACCGGCCAGAATGGCCAAACTCTGTTCAAGAGTGTCAGTCAACAGGGTGGTCGATTAGCTCATGTGCATCTGCACATTCGATCGACCGATCGGTCGATTGGTCCCTCTGAAGATATTTCTGCACACATAGGAGGTCGATTGGACGGTAGACCGTAAAACCAAAAGAAATTTATTTTAAATTTTCTATCCAATTTTTAAAACTATATATATGTATTAAAAATAGTTTTGACAAAAATTAAACCATGAAATACATGTAAATATACAAAGATAATGATAAAAGATAAAAACATGTATAAATCAACTCAAATCAAAAACTAGATATTTTGTGTAATACCCCGTTCCCGGAATACGTACTTAGTTGCGTATCCAGTTTTTCGATCGTATTTTTCGATTTACTTCCTGTATTGACCGATTTCAGTTTTAAAAATCATTTTCCAATATTATATATTTTCTATGATTTTCTGGAATTTTTCTGAATTTAATTAAATATTTTCAAAACCGGTGTCGACCAGTGCCGCTGATCGATTCTCGGATTTTTAATTCACAAACAGTTAGGAATTTCTAGAAGGTCCTTTAGACTTTATTTCTTAGAATCATATTTTCTATCTAAATACTTTTTCTGAGAATTTTATGAATTTATGAAAATTCCAACGGAGTCGGTAGATAACTGATTCCGGGATTTTTAGTTTTAAAACTATAAATTATTTCTCCAAACGAATTTCATCATGAGTCTTAAATATTATTCTTGATTTTTGGTAAATTTTCGGGTCGTTCCGAGATACTTGAATTTCGGACGATTTCGGTATTTTCCGAAACGTTTTCCGCATCCTCGACTTAAACCCGGGAATTTGTCTTTTCATTTTAAATCCAAGAGAAAGTATCTTCATTTATAATTTCTTTCCCTTTTTCCTTTTCTTATTTCCTTCCTTCCTCCACAACCACAAGCTTTTCCATTTTCCAAATTCCAATTTTTTTCCAAAATTACAACCTCCACTCACTTCCACCAACTCCCTCATTAATGCCTCTCTCTCTCTCTCTCTCTCTCCCATGGCCGGCCAGTGGCCAGAAGAGGACACTCATCCCCCCTATTTACACAAAACCCCCTCTCAATTACCTTATTTACACCTCCTTTACAAAATCAAAATCCTATATAACTTTCCTTTACATTTCTATTACTTTTTTCTTCACTTCAACAAAGAATTAGCCTTCACCATCTCCTCCTCCATCTCAACCTCAACCACCTACTTCCAAACATCACCTAGGTCATCTTCTCCATCTCTAGCAACCACCACTTCTTTGGATTGGGATCGTCCGCAATATCGCCAAGGATCAAGTTGGTGATATCGTCGACTACGATCTTTTCGGAACTCGTAAAGCCTCGATTTAACCGTTCAAGGTGAGTATTTTTACTCACCAAGACTTGATCAATTCCTAATATACTTGTATCTTCATATCTTGTATACATATGTCATCAAAATCATGTTTTTAGACCATCAAACACAACCATCAGAAATTCTATCCTGCACTCTGTTTTCCCACGATTAGTCGACTTGACCTAGGAATCAGTCGACTAACCCATCTATTTTTGAAACGTAACCTTTTCTGGAACACAGTTTTAGTCGACTAATCCAGACTGTTAGTCGACTAGAAACCACTATTAGTCGACTAACCATTCCTCCCTAGTCGACTACTTTTTCTGAAATAAAACATCAACTCTCTGTATCCCAGATTTAGTCGACTTAAGTATCTGTTAGTCGACTTGTAGTCACTGTTAGTCGACTACCCTTTTTCCCTAGTCGACTAACTTTCCCTGAAACAGAATCTCAACTCTCTGGAACCCAGTTTTAGTCGACTAATTCTGACTGTTAGTCGACTAGAGACAACTATTAGTCGACTAACCATTCCACCTAGTCGACTAATTTAGGCTGTTTGTTATAGTTGATTTCTTTTCTGAATTTGGATCTTACCCTTGATACATGTGTGATATATTATCCTTGTTTATGCTTCATAACTGGTACTTCATGACATGTTACTTGATGGACATTACTTCTTGTTACTTCATGACTTATTATTGTGTAGTCTCGTTCCATAACTTGTTAATGAATGAATATCACCACTTATCATGCCATCACTTGAACCAAGCATGATACACTTGACTTTTGTATAAAATGGACCAACTTATATTGGGTCGGGGAAACATGCGGATATCGATATGTGTTCGTGTTTACAGTGGTTTTAGGAATGTTGTGCAACTCATGTTCCGGTCTGACCTGTGGGCCACCAGGGGACCGAGGGGAGTGCTTGCTCCCTCCTTACT
This sequence comes from Agave tequilana, assembly GCA_038442645.1. Taxonomy (NCBI): domain Eukaryota; kingdom Viridiplantae; phylum Streptophyta; class Magnoliopsida; order Asparagales; family Asparagaceae; genus Agave; species Agave tequilana. Next base: position 99,255 of record JAVJIF010022032.1, on the reverse strand, counting down.
GGTACTATCATGATAAGGGCATACATAAGTCCCTCCTGTTAGCCTAGCGGCTGGCTTCCGTCATCAAGCAACGGAACAATCCTGGACCGTTATCCCGGGCATGTACGGGATCCACTGTAAACATAGTTCGTCGATACAACCGCTGGTTTCTAATAACAACCTTGCTTTACTAGGATATGGATCTATGTGCGCTGGGACGCTGGGTCACATAGCTAGATATCACAATAAGACAAGTAATAATAATAATAGATTCTAACTGTGGATCCTTATATGCAGACCTTATCTCTTTATGCTCCTATTACTTGCTGATTTACATGTATCATACTGTTCCCTCTTACTTATTCATGTCTCTTAGCCATTTGGCTGTAGCTTGATTTTTGTTATGAGATCTTGATTCCCTTGGATTTGCATATTCAGGTTCTGAAGCTTGGATCGAAGTGGAGCCATCCACAGAGGATCAAGCTTATCTTAGTGAGCAGGCAGACTAGTTCCTGTTCTTCGTGCCAGTCTTCTCATTTTGACTCACGGGTTCTTCATCCACCTCGTGAGCTTTTTGTATACATATTGTAAACCTTACTTTTGGACTTGGTTGTGATGTAATACACATGTAATGTGTAATACTTTATCATATCCTGTGATAGACTTGTACTTGTACTTTTATGTTGGCATATGTATGAATATCACGCTTTGTCGTGTACTCTGATCCTTGTTGTACTAAATGCTTAGCGTATATACGTGCGGGCATTTTCTGACCTACGTATATACGTCGCAGTGACGTCCCCGTATCCGTGGGATCGGGGCGTTACAGGTTGGTATCAGAGCCTAGGCTCTCACACCTATAGTACAATCAAGTAGCAAATTAATGAAATTTGCTATTGCCAACTACAATGTACAAAGTTATCTAGTCCTTCTTGATCCCTTCTTGATTCCTTCCCTTGTGTCCTAAACTCCTTCCATTTTTCCAATTCCAGTTATCTTATCCCAATTCGGTATGGAGAGAAGGACGGGTCGTAGCAACTCTGGACAAACATCAAATGGACCCACTGGAGAGAATGTCGATATTCTGAGGGTCATCCAGACAATGATGGAGAATCAGCAACAACAGACGGAACTTCTTCGGCAAGAGTTAGCAGCTCCAAAGGAACAGAGGCCGGGAAATATTTCAGACTTCAGACGGCTGCAACCAGCCATATTTACGGGTGAAGAGAAACCCCTGGATGCTGAGCAATGGCTGACGGATACCTCAGACTTGTTGAATGCAGCTCGAGTTCCTAAGGAGAATCAGGTGGAGGTTGCTAAGATTCAATTGAAGGATATAGCTAGAACTTGGTGGCTAGCTGAGGAGGCCAGATTGGAGAAGCCTGTCACCTGGGACACATTCTCCAAGAGTTTCTACAGTAGATTCTTCCCTGCCACTGCTCAGAAAGACATGGAGGAGCAGTTCATCAGACTGCAGCAATGGAACAAGTCCGTGGATGAGTATGCCGCGGAATTTCTCAGACTTAGCCGCTTTGCTCCGTACATGGTAACTGATGAGGAGAAGCGGGCTAGTAGGTTTCAGCAGGGCTTGCAGATGGACATCCAAGTTTTCCTAATGCCCCAGCAGCTGAAGACTTATTCAGAAGTTCTCACCATAGCTCGAGAGGTGGAGCGTGGGCTAGAGAAGAAGCAAGTGAACCAGATGAGGAACCAGGCCATGAAGAGGCCATTTCCACCTATGGGAAGAGGAGGCCCATACAGAGCAGCGAAGGTTCAGGCTATGAGGCAACCATTCCGACCAGCTCCTTACCAGGCGGCTCAACCACTTTCTTTCTGCAGTTATTGTCAGAAGCCAGGCCACATTCGACAGACTTGCCGTAGGGCAAATGGATTATGCTTGTGTGTGGTTCCCGAGACCATTCCATAGAAGCCTGTCCACACAGGAGAATGGGGATAGCCGGCCAAGCTTTGCCAGCACTGCCGGGACCGAATGGACAGAGAGCACTTCCAGGGCCACCGGGACAGAGGAATCAAGGACCGATGATCAGGAGAGTTCCTCCCCCCCTCCACAGCAAGCTATTCGCCCAGTCCAGAGAGGAGCTAGGACTGCTGCAGGCGTGGAAGGGGTCAAGCCTTCAATTTGACAGAAGTAGAGGCTGAGACTTCTGAGGAGGTGATAACAGGTAATATCAGGGTGCATTCTAAACCTGTTTTAGCCCTCTTCGATTCAGGTGCTTCACATTGTTTTATCTCAGATCATTTTGTGGCATTGCATTCCATACCTGTTAGATCTTTAGACCACAAATGGGAGATTAGTACAGGGAATGGAGTAGTCATATCTTCTAGAGTTTGTGCTGATTGTCCAGTAGAACTTTGTGATAAGACCTTGGCCATAGATATGATCGTACTAGACACCAAAGGGTACGACGTAATCTTAGGCATGACCTGGCTCAGTCAGTACTATGCAGTGATTAACTGTAGGGAGAAGAAGATTAATTTCAGAATCCCTCTTCAACCGGAGTTCCAATTTAGTGGAGAAGTGAAGTCTACCAAGAGAAAGACTCGGATGACTGCTTCGGAGATTCAGAAGAAGGAATACCGGTGTGGGATGAATTCCCAGAGGTGTTTGCTGAGATCTCAGGACTTCCACCTGACAGGATGATTGAGTTCTCTATTGATACTGTGCCTGGAACAGCTCCTATATCCAAGGCTCCGTACAGGATGGCACCAACGGAGTTGGAGATTCTAAAGAAGCAGCTGCAGGAATACTCTGATAAGGGATTGATTCGGCCAAGTACTTCACCATGGGGAGCTCCAGTATTATTGGCAAACAAGAAGGATGGTGGTAAAAGGCTTTGTATTGATTATAGAGAATTGAACAAAGTTACCATCAAGAACAAGTATCCCTTACCAAGGATTGATGATCTGTTTGATCAGCTTCATGGAGCCCGAGTATTCTCTAAATTAGATTTACAATCGGGTTACCATCAGCTTAGGGTGAGGAAAGAGGATATTCCGAAGACGGCATTCAGGACCCGTTATGGCCACTATGAGTTTCTAGTTATGCCTTTCGGAGTCACCAATGCCCCTTCAGTTTTCATGGATTTGATGAACAGAGTGTTCTCGCCCTATTTGGATCAGTTCGTTGTTGTTTTTATAGATGACATCTTGATCTATTCAAAGAGCAACAGGGAGCATGCAGAACACTTGAGGATTGTATTGCAGACTCTCCAGCAGGAGCAGCTTCATGCTAAGAGGAGCAAGTGTGACTTTTGGTTGGACAGTATAGCCTTCCTTGGACACATGGTTTCAGCAGAAGGAATTTCAGTTGATCCTAGCAAAGTTCAGGCGGTGAGAGATTGGCCAATTCCGAGGACGGTGACTGAGATTAAGAGTTTCCTGGGACTAGCCGGATATTACCGACGCTTTGTCCAAGATTTCTCTAGGATTGCAGCTCCGTTAACCCAGCTCACTCGGAAAGGAGAAAGGTACATATGGACAGAGGAATGTACTGCAGCTTTTGAGCAATTGAAGCAGAGGCTCATTTCAGCTCCAATCTTGAGGACTCCCTCAGGAAGAGGAGGGATGGTCATATTCAGTGATGCATCAGGAAAAGGCCTGGGGTGTGTACTTATGCAACATGATCATGTCATAGCTTATGCATCCAGGCAACTGAAGACTCATGAGCGGAATTACCCAACTCATGACTTGGAGCTAGCAGCTGTTATATTTGCCTTGAAGATCTGGAGGCATTATCTTCTGGGAGATAAAGTGTTGATATACACGGATCACAAGAGACTCAAGTATATTTTCTCACAGAAGGAGTTGAACATGAGGCAGAGGCGGTGGCTGGAGCTGATGGCGGACTATGATATTGACTTGCAATATCATCCAGGCAAGGTCAATACAGTACCGGATGCACTGAGCAGGAAGCCAGAGAATAGAGTGCTTGTCCAACTTACTCAGCAGAAGGAGTTGATTCAAGACATCATCAGATTGGACTTAAGGTTGGTACAAGGAGTTGATAAGGCAGGACAGTTCATGACCTTGCAGATTCAGTCAACATTGATAGATGAGATCAAGGAAGCTCAAAAGGAAGATCCCAGATTGCAGTCATTTCGAGCCCAGGTAGAGGCTGGATTGAGGACTGATATCTGTATTCATCAAGATGGTGCATTATATTTTGGTAGCAGACTTTGTGTTCCCCAAGGAGAAGTTCGACAGAAGATTCTAGCAGAAGCACACAGTTCAGCATATTCCATACACCCAGGGGGGAACAAGATGTATCAAGACATAAAGAAGCAGTTTTGGTGGAATGCTATGAAGAGGGAGATAGCCCAGTATGTTGCCAAGTGCTTGGTTTGTCAGCAGATAAAGATAGAGCATCAGAGGTCAGCTGGACTTCTACAACCTTTACCGATACCTGAGTGGAAGTGGGAGCACATCACCATGGATTTTGTCACGGCATTGCCTCGCAGTCCTAAAGGTAATAATGCTGTGTGGGTAATCATTGATCGCCTCACCAAGTCAGCTCACTTCATACCATTCAGGGTAGGTCAGACAACAGAGGTTCTGGCAGACAAGTACATGAAGGAGATAGTTCGTCTGCATGGAGTTCCAGTTAGTATTGTATCAGACAGAGACACCAGATTCAGATCTCATTTCTGGAAAGCCTCCAAGAAAGTCTAGGGACTCGTCTGAAATTCAGTACTTCATATCATCCTCAGACAGACGGACAATCTGAAAGGACTATCCAGATTCTTGAAGATATGTTGCGGGCCTGCATGATTGAATTCCAGGGATCATGGGAAGACCATCTTCACTTGGCTGAATTTTCTTATAATAACAGCTATCAGGCAAGTATCAAGATGGCACCTTTTGAAGCATTGTATGGTAGGAAGTGTAGGTCACCGATTTGTTGGGATGAAGTCGGTGAGAGGAGACTTTTGGACCAGAGATCCTGATTCAGACAACAGATAAAGTCAGGATTATCAGAGATCACCTCAGGGCAGCACAGAGTCGGCAGAAGAGTTGGGCAGACACACTGAGAAGGCCATTGGAATTCCAGACAGGGGATCATGTGTTTTGAAGATATCACCTACAAAGGGAGTAATCCGGTTCGGTACTCGTGGAAAGCTTAGTCCGAGATATATCGGCCCATTCGAGATCTTGGACCGAGTGGGAGATGTGTCTTACAGGTTGGCGTTACCGCCATCTTTGGACGGAGTTCACAATGTATTCCACGTATCACAGCTGAGGAAGTATGTGAAGGATGATAGTCATATCCTGGATCACTCCGAACTGGAACTACAACCGAATTTGTCATACCAAGAGCAACCGATGGCCATTTTGGACAGAAGTATCAAGACGTTGAAGAACAAAGCCATACCATTAGTGTTGGTGTCTTGGAACAGACATGCACCAGGAGAGGCCACGTGGGAACGAGAGGATGTTATCCGTGAGCGTTATCCGCAACTCTTCACATCTTGATTTGGTAAAACTCTTTCTTCTCATCCTTCTTTATTGCTGCCTTTCACTTCCTGTTATCCTTCTTTACTGTCACCTTTCACTTTATGAAATTTTGAGGACGAAATTTTTGTAAGGTGGATGGATTGTAATACCCCGTTCCCGGAATACGTACTTAGTTGCGTATCCAGTTTTTCGATCGTATTTTTCGATTTACTTCCTGTATTTGACCGATTTCAGTTTTAAAAATCATTTTCCAATATTATATATTTTCTATGATTTTCTGGAATTTTTCTGAATTTAATTAAATATTTTCAAAACCGGTGTTGACCAGTGCCGCTGATCGATTCTCGGATTTTTAATTCACAAACAGTTAGGAATTTATAGAAGGTCCTTTAGACTTTATTTCTTAGAATCATATTTTCTATCTAAATACTTTTTCTGAGAATTTTATGAATTTATGAAAATTCCAACGGAGTCGGTAGATAACTGATTCCGGGATTTTTAGTTTTAAAACTATAAATTATTTCTCCAAACGAATTTCACCATGAGTCTTAAAATATTATTCTTGATTTTTGGTAAAATTTTCGGGTCGTTCCGAGATACTTGAATTTCGGACGATTTCGGTATTTTCCGAAACGTTTTCCGCATCCTCGACTTAAACCCGGGAATTTGTCTTTTCATTTTTAAATCCAAGAGAAAGTATCTTCATTTATAATTTCTTTCCCTTTTTCCTTTTTCTTAATTTCCTTCCTTCCTCCACAACCACAAGCTTTTCCATTTTCCAAAATTCCAATTTTTTTCCAAAATTACAACCTCCACTCACTTCCACCAACTCCCTCATTAATGCCTCTCTCTCTCTCTCTCTCTCTCTCTCCCATGGCCGGCCAAGTGGCCAAGAAGAGGGACACTCATCTCCTCCCCTATTTACACAAAACCCCCTCTCAATTACCTTATTTACACCTCCTTTACAAAATCAAAATCCTATATAAACTTTCCTTTACATTTCTATTACTTTTTTCTTCACTTCAACAAAGAATTAGCCTTCACCATCTCCTCCTCCATCTCAACCTCAACCACCTACTTCCAAAACATCACCTAGGTCATCTTCTCCATCTCTAGCAACCACCACTTCTTTGGATTGGGATCGTCCGCAATATCGCCAAGGATCAAGTTGGTGATATCGTCGACTACGATCTTTTCGGAACTCGTAAAGCCTCGATTTAACCGTTCAAGGTGAGTATTTTTACTCACCAAGACTTGATCAATTCCTAATATACTTGTATCTTCATATCTGTATACGTATGTCATCAAAATCATGTTTTTAGACCATCAAACACAACCATCAGAAATTCTGTCCTGCACTCTGTTTTCCCACGATTAGTCGACTTGACCTAGGAATCAGTCGACTAACCCATCTATTTTTGAAACGTAACCTTTTCTGGAACACAGTTTTAGTCGACTAATCCAGACTGTTAGTCGACTAGAAACCACTATTAGTCGACTAACCATTCCTCCCTAGTCGACTACTTTTTCCTGAAATAAAACATCAACTCTCTGTATCCCAGATTTAGTCGACTTAAGTATCTGTTAGTCGACTTGTAGTCACTGTTAGTCGACTACCCTTTTTCCCTAGTCGACTAACTTTCCCTGAAACAGAATCTCAACACTCTCTGAACCCAGTTTTAGTCGACTAATTCTGACTGTTAGTCGACTAGAGACAACTATTAGTCGACTAACCATTCCACCTAGTCGACTAATTTAGGCTGTTTGTTATAGTTGATTTCTTTTCTGAATTTGGATCTTACCCTTGATACATGTGTGATATATTATCCTTGTTTATGCTTCATAACTGGTACTTCATGACATGTTACTTGATGGACATTACTTCTTGTTACTTCATGACTTATTATTGTGTAGTCTCGTTCCATAACTTGTTAATGAATGAATATCACCACTTATCATGCCATCACTTGAACCAAGCATGATACACTTGACTTTTGTATAAAATGGACCAACTTATATTGGGTCGGGGGAAACATGCGGATATCGATATGTGTTCGTGTTTACAGTGGTTTTAGGAATGTTGTGCAACTCATGTTCCGGTCTGACCTGTGGGCCACCAGGGGACCGAGGGGAGTGCTTGCTCCCTCCTTACTGGTACTATCATGATAAGGGCATACATAAGTCCCTCCTGTTAGCCTAGCGGCTGGCTTCCGTCATCAAGCAACGGAACAATCCTGGACCGTTATCCCGGGCATGTACGGGATCCACTGTAAACATAGTTCGTCGATACAACCGCTGGTTTCTAATAACAACCTTGCTTTACTAGGATATGGATCTATGTGCGCTGGGACGCTGGGTCACATAGCTAGATATCACAGTAAGACAAGTAATAATAATAATAGATTCTAACTGTGGATCCTTATATGCAGACCTTATCTCTTTATGCTCCTATTACTTGCTGATTTACATGTATCATACTGTTCCCTCTTACTTATTCATGTCTCTTAGCCATTTGGCTGTAGCTTGATTTTTGTTATGAGATCTTGATTCCCTTGGATTTGCATATTCAGGTTCTGAAGCTTGGATCGAAGTGGAGCCATCCACAGAGGATCAAGCTTATCTTAGTGAGCAGGCAGACTAGTTCCTGTTCTTCGTGCCAGTCTTCTCATTTTGACTCACGGTTCTTCATCCACCTCGTGAGCTTTTTGTATACATATTGTAAACCTTACTTTTGGACTTGGTTGTGATGTAATACACATGTAATGTGTAATACTTTATCATATCCTGTGATAGACTTGTACTTGTACTTTTATGTTGGCATATGTATGAATATCACGCTTTGTCGTGTACTCTGATCCTTGTTGTACTAAATGCTTAGCGTATATACGTGGGGGCATTTTCTGACCTACGTATATACGTCGCAGTGACGTCCCCGTATCCGTGGGATCGGGGCGTTACATTTTGAAAAAAATCTCTTTGTGTGTGAAACTTCTTGAGCATCAATATAGAACCCTAAAAGTCTTATTCTAATGGGCTTCTCTAAAGAATCCATGCTTTGACCTTCCGAGCTTGAATCTCATGCTTGAATTAACTTGAACACTTTAAAACCTTTCTTTTAAGGAAGAATAAAACTAGATCCTAACACTTGAATCCTGTAATCTCAAAAACACTTGAACTTTATTATTACCTCATAATCACATGAGTTTTGGAATCATCAAATCAGATGAGTTTTGGATTGATCAAAACAAAAAAGTGATTGCACCTTTAGGCCAATAGTATCGACATGTATCTCATCCCATCAATAAAAATCCGGAGCGTACGTCAGCGGTCACCATTGGTCATGGTATTGACGTCTAATGTGCTTATGCAGGTAACATATGTCAAGTTATGTTTTACGTAAGGATCATTTAAATTTTTTTAACGTATTGTTTTTTTTAACTGTAGCTGTTCTCGCATGCCATGAGAATTTCCGAGCTTATCATGGCATTGGGGTCGAATGGACCACATACTATAAAGGGCCTCATACGATATACAACATGAAGGAAGCACTAGAAGGACGTGATGTTGCTCCGAGGGAGAGATACGGGTGATGGTCTAAAATGAGGCATGATTAGATATTTGCAGTAAATATTAAAAACAGTTATGATCAGACATATTATATTAATACATTTTGTGTAATATGTTTGTGCATTATGTTGTATTAATACTTTTTGTCTATTTAGATATGTTTGTATAATACTTTTGAAAAAAAATTGAAGTTAATTTGAAACTTTTTTAATGTTCTAAAGCTAATTCAAAATGTTTTGAAAACAATGAATTTTTGTTAATGCTTTTTCTCAACGGCTGAATGCTCTGCTTAGCAGGAAGTGGTTCAGCAGTGATTGGTTGTACATTAGTACTATGTTTGGCCATGCATGTCTAAACATTTGTGTTTTGTTCAGTCCTCTCTAGCTGAACAGTGATAGAATGTCACATTCAGACAAGTTTCAACTAAATTGCAACAAGTATGGAATTATTATAATATGGATGAAATTCATAGCAAAATAGTGATTATATATAGTCATTTCAATCAATTGAAATTGTACATCGATTAGAATTATCACTATTAAATATATCAGAATATATTTGCATTTTTTGTAGGCGATAACCCATCCTTTGGCCGTTGAAAATCGGTGATCATGCCACTTATACGGGATAGGGGCATTGGATGTCCATTGCTTAGGTTAAAATTGCATATAAACACAAAAATGTTATGAATTATGTTGAGATATCCAAAATAGAATATGAATTTCATAATCCATATAAGAATAAACTCAGCTCAATAGAGTGATTGTCGTTGATAAACCCATTTGCAATGTATCTGCATGTGGCAGGAGAAAGTGGCTCTTTTTTGAGAGGCAAGAATGTTAGGGATTGAGTCGTGAGAGTAGGAACAAAATCACATTATAGTGGGATGATATGAGCTATCTCATATCAGGCATCACCATCCACTTATCATATGGTGCTTCACCATCAAAATGATTGAGAGCATGCCTGATCTCCTCTAACCACTCATAACTTTGGTAGATACCTTTTGTAAGTTCACCTAGAGGGGGTGAATAGGTGAAGTGTTAATCAAATACAGAATTTAAAAACTTACGCAATAAAAACTAACACACAAATAGGTTGTAAAAAGTGAAGCCAAATTTTTTGTGAAGGTCTCAAGAACTCCTCAAAATTCTTCTTTTATAAGAGTTGAGGTGCTTCAATAGTTCTCTTAGATTAAAACAAGTGTAAACACATGAAAGATATCAAGCATATATGTTGAGACAATAATAACACGGTAAGATATAACAAGAGTAGAATTAAGAGAGATAGCTAAATGCATACACGAGGATATATTTTGTGGTTCGAGCCATTTGCTCTACGTCCTCGCCTTCACTTAGAACGATTTTCATTATCTTCACAAAGAAACTCCACAAAGAAAATAATTCTTTACACAAGAGGAGGGCATAAAGCTAATGGTCCTCTATACAAGAGGAAAGCACTTAACCAATGCACAAAGCAAATACACCTCTACACAAGAGGGTAGTATAAAGCAATTTGAGAAATACACCACTTGGTGATCACAAAGATCACAAACTAAAAGTCTCACAAAAACAAGAATCCTAAATATGATAGATAAAAATGATTTTCAACTTTGTGATGAAACTAGGATTATTGAAATGAAGTTCTTAATAAAACACTTGGGAAAATATCTATGAAGATATTGAAAATTGAAGCTTGAAACTAGGAAATTTTATTTTCTCGATTTTTAAAAACTTTGATACAAAATTTTCCATTTCGAAAACTTTCAAAATCTTATCAAAAATCTCATAAAAGTCTTGTTTAAAACTCTCAACTATGACCCCTATTTAAAGGAATAAGGTAGAGATGATTAGAGAGTAAACCCATGTGTTAAAACAGTGATTACCCAAATAAAGTAAAATATATCTGTTTGAGAATAAAACAAACTCATTCGAAAACAGAAACTAGTCGTTTCTGGCAATTTTGCCATATGTCGGTGGACCGTACGGTGGATTGCCAACGGCAATAAAAGTAGCTGTTAGAGCCAGCGATTGATCGCTCGGTTGACTGAGCTCAAACAGAGAGCTCTGCAACTCTGGCAGTCGACCGGTTAATTGACCAAGATCAACAAACATAGAGCACTACAAGATCTGTGGTCAACTGACATGCACATCTTGAATATGTGCATAAGCCTATGCATATCTGATTGACCGGGCGGTCGATCGGCAAAGCAAGCTACAGTGTGCTTAAGCCATTCTAATCTAAACTTTATAAAGATCTAAGGATTCTTACAACTAGAGTCTTCTTCTTGATATGATTTTCTTTTCCGCTTGACTTGATTAAAAACCTTATTCCTTAGAGTTAGACTCCATCTTGAGTTCTTAATGTGTTCTTTATGCTTGAGCTCTTGAATCAACACGTGTTATCTTCAAATTTGACTTTAACTCTTTTGAAGAACAACTAAGATCTTGATCAATATCTGAAACTAAACAAATACAAGATCATTAGTACTATAAATATATGAGTTAATCATCATCAAAACAAGAGTGATGAGCTTTTGGGCCAATAATCTCCCTCTTTTTGATGATGACAAAACTCATGAAGTTATATATGCAAGGATTAGAGAAAAACATTGTAAAGACTCTCCCTTAACTCATGCATAACGAATAAACAATAAGATATCTAATAAAGCTTAATAATTTCTCTCTCTCTAAATTTCTCCCCCCTTTGCTAAAAGTAAGCAAGGTAAACATACATGCAAAACATAAAGCATGCATATATAAATACTAAGTTTCTCTCTCTTTTTGTCAACTCATCAACAAAGGGAAAATGCAGCAAATTAAAGTAGAGTTATATGCGAAGTAAATTCATGATGAGGAGAGATATTAAGTTAGCTCACCTGCATACATGTGTTATATGGATAAGGGATGAATAAACCCTAAATCATATAGACATAATATATAATGTATAGACAGAATTGTTAAGCTCCCCGTACACACGTGTACGATATAGAGAAGAGTGATCAAGCTCTTTTTTATATAATACACTCATCATAAATTTACATAGAGAGGAGATATTAAGTTTGTTCCCCTTTCATATAGGCAATACATATCAGAAAAATAATATTTGAGAAAAATTGAAATTTTGATTTTCTAAAATACCAATTGTAAACAAAACATAAATGCCAATTGAAGAATCAACTGCATGATAAACATAAATACCAATTGTAAAATTTTATGCCAATTGAGTTTTATATAAGACAATATCAATTATAAAATTGAAATCAATTTTGAAGTCAATTTTAAGTTTGAAAACAATTTTGAAACCAACATTGATACTAATTTGCAAAGCAATTTTGATACCAATTGCGAGTTTAAACATAATATCAGTTGAATAGATAATGAAAGCCTATGATACCAATTAAATCAAAGAATTTCTCTTCTTTTTTGAAACAACTAAAGAACCAATGTTTAAACTTGTTAAAAAGATATACCAACTTATTTGAAATAAAATCACGCTTAACATGAAACTAATTGTGCTAAAAAATCATATATGGATATTGTGAAAACATGCACAAGAAATCATATATGTATAATACAAATTGAAATTTAATATCACTTAAAAATTGAGTCACATATATTTATACAAAACATGGATCAGTATACTAAGTGTACTAAAGGAAAATATCATGCAAATCATGTGTATAACTTATTTTATCACCAACCTACATGCACATGTCAAAAAAATAGTCAATTGAAACTATACAAGGCATGATCACCCAACAAACCTACTACTAAGGGTAAGTATTTTCAAAAAATATCATTTGAAAAAGATTTGAAATCAATTTGAAATACTATCAAGTGAAGAATTAAAAGAACTAATTTTAAATAATTTTAAATGCTAGTTCAAAATTCTGCAAACATGAAACAAATCATATATCTTTTGAAAGATGCTAGTTACACAAGAATTATCACTCATAATCGAAAAATGCATATCTTGCTCATGAAGTTTAAACTCATGAGTAAACAAAATATGGAGTGTACAAGAATTATGTAAGAATGATATTCATTAAGATAAAATCAATAAGGCTCTAAGAACATATCAAAACTCAAATGAAATTATTTTTAAACTTTGGCATATTAAAAATGTAAGACAAGTTTTAAGATATATGTAACTTTCATTAAAACTAGAGCATACATATTTATCCTAACATAAATTGAGTATACATGTGGGTTTATATAGTATATGAAATAAACATCAAGTAACTCAAAGATACAATATGTATATCACATAGTTTTACCAAGATCTACAAATACATGAAGCAAACTCTAATAAAACAAAATAAAAGATGCATCTAAACATCAAAACATGTTTGAGAAACAAATCTGATCATAAGCATAAATGCAAGAGTCATCAAAACTAGGAAATATAAATATAACTAAACAATAATTGAGTACACAAAGGATATGAATTAATTTTGGCACAAAATCAAGAGTGTATCTCAAAAGCTATATAAGTATATCATAAGTTTTAACAAAAAAATTGCATTTTAACATAGATTCAAAACATGTAAACCATAAAATGCTAAAAGTTATTCAATTAATGCATATAAACATAAAATGGAGGATAGAGATAGTTACCAACACCAATTGAATTAATTTCTATTTCTTCAAAATAAGGTGGTCCTCCCACCTAAACTCTTTGATAATGCATCCATTGATTTATCCATCAAGCTCTAATTGTAATCATCACCAAGGCACCAAAACTTTCTCATGTTTTGAGAGAGCTCACATTTATATCAAATATAATTAGTGTGAATTTTGGTATCCACCTTGAGGATTAGTATTACTATAAACCCAAACATTTGCATTTGAAATTTTTAATCTATCAAGAGAAAACTTGACTAGATGACTTTTACAGTCACAATGTGAACAATAATACACATTGGCATACTTGTGAGTATGATGTGTATGTGCATGCCGTGGAGTATGTATATGTATATGTGGAGCTTGTTTCTTTTGAATCAAGGATTCTAATCTCTTACGGTAAAAAATACATTGGCTCAGGGTTGAGCCTAAACAATCAATCTTGTTCTTCAAGACACAAAACTCATTTTCATCAATAGAGGATGCAACATTATTAGCATGAGAAGCATGGGAAAGAAAACTCTTTTCATTTGAAATCAACTCAACTTTGTTTTTCAAAGAATCATTTTCTTTCAAAATCACTTTTTATTCTTTTGAAATAATGTAAAATTTTGATGATAAAATATCAATTTCTTTCAAAATTTTCTTTTTCATTAAATTATATTATTCAAATAATTCTTTACAACACAAAGCAAGATTATTATATGATAATTTATCATTCACTTCAAAGTCATATTCTGAGTTTATCTCAAGAGAGTCATTCCCTTGAACCATAAAGCATATATGCACAAAGTAATACTCAGATTAACTATCTGAATCCCAAGTGGTGGCTTTCAATACTTTCTTCTTGCCTTTCTTTCTTAGGTCACTTCTCTTTTTATTTTTGAGGTATATATTTACGTTCTTCACTAGGAGAGTGAGTTCTTCTCCATCTTCCGAGGTGGTTGGAGTGGCAATATTTTTCTTCTTGATCTCTCTATGAGAGGTCTTGAGTGCAACACTAAACTCCTTTTGTGGCTTATGATCTTTTCTGGCCTTTATCTCAATTTCATGGGTCTTCAAGTTCCCCATGAAGACGGTGAAGTCTATTTCTTTCTCTTCATTGAGCTCTTTCAAAATGATAGCTTTGACTTTCCAAACTTAAGGAGGTGTTCTAATAATTTTTCACACCTTTTGATCATTATCGATAGGCTTACCTTAAAAAAATAAGCGCATTAGTAATCATAGTGAAATGGGTAAGCATATTATCAATAGATTCATCATCAAACATATGAAAACTATCATATTGAGAGCTAAACAATTCTTAGCTTTTTTAACTTGTGACGTACCTTCATGTGTGGTGATCAAAACTTGCAAAATATCATATGCACATGTGCAATTCATGACCCTAGAAATATCATCTTCATTTAAAGCTTATAATAATGCATAATGGGCCTTAGAATTGGCATAATATTTCTTAATGGTAATTTTAGACCATGAGTCCACATCATTCTCGAGATAAATAAAAGGTTTGGATACAACTTTGGCTACACGACTACCCAAGAAATTCAAGAAAACAGTCATCTTAACCTTTTATATAGGAAAGTTAAGTCTATCAAATGGGCAGTAAATACTAGATTTACCACTATATGCTATGAGTGTGCAAAAACAAATATGATGATTAGAAAATAGAGGATCTCTCTATGATGGTTGAACTGAATACCAAGAGCACCAAGCTCTATTACCAATAAGTTTACATAAAGGGGTGTTAAATAGTTGAAGTGCTAATCAAATACGGAATTTAAAAACTTATGCAACAAAAACTAATACACAAATAGATTCTGAAGGGTGAAGCCGAATTCCATAGATTCTAAAGAGTGAAGCTGAATTCCCGGTGAAGGGCTCTAGAAATTCTCCTCAAGATTTCTCATTTATAAGAGTTAAGGTGCTTTAATAGCTCTCTTAGATTAAAAAGAGTATAAGCACATAAACAATATCAAGCATATGTGATGAGCAATAATAACAAGATAAGATATAACAAGAGTAGAGTTGAGAGAGATAGCCAAATGCAAACACGAGGATATATTTCGTGGTTCGAGCTACTTTCTTTATATTTCCGCCTTCATCTAGAAGGATTTTCACTATTTCCACAAAGAAACTCTACAAAAAAAATAATCCTCCATACAAGAGGTGGGCACAAAGTCAATGGTCCTCTATACAAGAGGAAGGCACTTGGATAATGCACAAATTAAACACGCCTCTACATAAGAGGGTAGCACAAAATAATTTGAGGAATACACCACTTAGTGATCACAAAGATCACAAACTAGAAGTTTCACAAAAACGAGAATCCTAAATAGGATAGATAAAAAAGTTTGCCTAAGCTTACAATCGCCAGTTTCTTATTTTGATGATTATAAAACTTATAGAGTTATAAGGTACTAATTAAGTTCAAGTGTTTTAAGCTTTTTAGGGTTAAAAATGTTTAGATTCATTCTTCCTCAAAAGGAAGGTGTTGAAGTCCCAAATTCACTCAAAGATGGAATTCAAGCTCAAATAATCTAGGATGGATTTTGGAGAAGCCCACTTGAAGATTACTTGAAGACATGTAGAACCTATACAAGAAAATAGAACATTTAAATATAGAATGTTGAATTGATGCTCAAGGACACACATAATGCAGGATTTCATGTATTTATGCTTTGGTATTTTATAAAATGGCTTTTGATACATGCTCTATATTTTTTCAAAATTTTTTGTCCAGTTTCAAACATGTACCTCATAGCTTGTGTTCCCAAAGCATATTTTAAACATTTAAAAATGAGTTCTAATTCAAAAACTATCTTGAAAATGAGTTTTAGGATAGATCAGTCGACCGTGCCTCCAATGGCAATCGGTTTGCCTTGAGGAGATGATGGCAACGTCTTGAGAGGAGCTTCTTCTCGATGGGGCCATCTCCGTTGTACGAGGCTTTTTGGGGAAAGGGTAAGTGAAGGAGGAGATATTGAGTGTGAACTCAATAAATCTCAATGAAAGCACCAAATGCAGCGAAAAACATCTCCAAGGACTCCCCCCCCCACGGGAACCAAATTGCAAAACACGCGCAGACCAGAAGATCACAGCAAACGCAAAGAGATTTAACATGGAAACTCAAATGAAAAAAACTACTGAAAAGAGAAATGATCTACTTGTTGGCCCAATGGCCTAACACCCTAGTTTTGATGATGACTAACTCATGAAGTTATGGTACTAATGATCTTGTATTTATTAAGTTTCAGATATTGGTCAAGATCATAGTTGGTGTTTAGCTTCTACAAAAGACTCAAAGTCAAGTTTTGAAGCTAACATGTGTTGATTCAAGAGCTCAAGCTTAAATATCATATCAAGTATTCGAGATGGAGTCAAGCTCATGGATCGTATTTGGATCAAGTCGACTTGGAAAAGAAGACTTGTATCTAGATTTGTTTAGTTCAGATCTTGTATAAGGATAGAATAGTATTGAAATGCTCAAGTTCACACAAACAATTTTATTTATCACTTTCATGATAAATAGTTTTGGTTTCAATTTAACTGTTTTAGTTTTAAAAGTTTACGATTACATGGTTTAAGTCTCAATAGAGTAAGTTTCATGGTTTATATATGTGTTGGATTCTAGCCACTAATGTAAGAGCTTTATTGTTGATAGAAACTTATTTCTATGTGTTTTAGATTATCATGGATACGGTTTCAAGTTTTTGGCTTATCATGTATACATCTATCGGTTTCATGAATATATTTTATCAAAAGAAGTTTGCATGATTTATATGTACATTGGATTCATCTATATACATTGATAGCTCATATATGTTTAGGAAAACTTATTTTGATATGTCTAGTTCATATGTTTAAGTTTTATTTTTATCAAAACTTATTTTGGTGTTTATTGTCAAAAACAAGTATATATATCATTTACTATGTGTATTGGATAATGTCTATACACACTATACTTCAAAATGTTTCAATATCTTGTTTTTATATTTATACAAGTTTATAGGAAAAATTAGATTTTAAATTCAAAGTTTGGTTTTTGGAAAATACGATTTTCGGTTTATACTTTAATTTCTATACCTCAAAAATAGTTCAATTATTTGTAATATATGTTTATTTTTGGTCATACATATTTGTACTTCAAAGAATTTATATGAACTTATTTTTATGGATTTTATTTGGATTTAGTTGGATTTTTATCAGAAAAAATAAGTTTTAATGTGTTTTTGGATTGCTTGCGGTCGACCGACTAGTCGACTGAAGGATAGCTCGGTCGACCGACATAGACATATGCACATGCCCAACTACGGTCGACCGACCGGTCGACCAACTGGCTCAAGCCCACTTTCGGACTTGGCTCGGTCGACCGAGCAGTCGACTGACGAAGAGAGTTTAGTCGCTTGTTTTTGGCTTCGGTCGACCAAATGATCGGCCGAGAAGAGCAAGATCTTCTCTATTTTTAGGGCGGTTGACAGGGCGGTCGACCAACCGGTCGACCGACAACTCAATCTGAGCCTCTAATAGCTAGTTTTTGACAACCTATTTAAAGGGGTTTTTGGAGCCAGTTTTGGATAAGATTTTTAATAAGTTTTCAAAAGCTATTTTACCTACTTTCTGAAGAGTTTTTAAACAAGTTTTTGGTGCTAAAAATCTATATCTTTATTTGTTTCAAAATTTTGAAAAATCAAAGAAAAACAACTTTTGGGAATCTAGTTTCTTGTTCTACATTTCTTATATCATTTCAAGAGTTTATCCCAAGAGTTTTCTATGTCTTTCTTTTTCAAAATCTTTGTTTACTCACATACTTGAGCTTTTCATTGCAAATCTATCCTCTAGGATCATTATATTGTGAAAGATTTTTTTTGTGGTCTTTGGATCACTAAGTCTTATTTGTGATCTTAGATCAGCAAGCTGTAAACTTTTCTTTGCTTTGTGCTTAGCTTATGCCTCCCTCTTGTGTAGAGGAGTGAAAGTTGGAGTTGTGTACTCCAAGTTTGTATTATTGTAATTTCTTAGTGGAGGTCCCTTTGTGGAAAATCCTTAGTGGATATTTAAAATCCTTCTTTGTGAAGGCAGGGACGTAGGGCACTGGCTCGAAACTCGAAATGTATCTTTGTATTTGTGTTTGGTTCTCTTTATCTCTTAACTCTCTACTCGTATATCTTGCATTGCTCTTATTGCTCATTTATATACATACTTGATATTGTTTGTGTGCTTACACTTGTGTTCAAGCAAAAGAGCTATTGAAGCACCTCAACTATCTATTTAGAGGAATCATGAGGATAAGTTCTAAAGCTCTTCACGTGGAATTCGGCATCACTCTTGGTTACACATTGTGTATTACCACTTAGTTTTTATTTTCGCATTATTTGTCACTAGATTAGCACTACACCTATTCACCCCTCTAGGTGTATTTTCAATTGGTATCAGAGCCTACGCGCCTCATATTCGGTTTAACCACCTAGGTGATCCTTATTTGCCAATCTATTTTTTTTCTTTGCACACATATTTGTTTACACTCATGGATTATCTTGCACCACCCATGCATGATGTTTTGAACATTGATATGTGAAAGTTTAAGATGAGTGCTTACTTTAAAGCCCTAGGATTGCATGCTTACCTTGCCACTAGCAAGAAATCATATGTTGATAATGACAAGTACTTAGAGGTTAATACATAAGCATTGCATGCACTTAGGCAAACACTTAGCAAAAGTCATTTATCTATGGTTTCTCATTGTGATTCCGCTTTTGCAGTGTGGAACACTTTGACCTCTCTCAAAAAATAAATGACAAATGTTTTGGAAAAGGAATCTATTGGAGATGAGTCCGACCAAGCTTGCTACATGGTCCAAGGGATTGACTCTCTTGAGGTAGCTTCGGACACTCATCAAATGATTATACTAGCTCTTCTAATGATCATGATAGTAGCATGGATGCCTATGCTTTGAATAAAGAACTTTTCGTATTTTGTGAAAACTTGCTTTCAAAATACAAAATTTTGAAAAATAAGAGTTTTAATTTAAGGAAAGAAAATGATATGTTATTTTCAAAACTCAATTTGGTTTTAAAGAAAAGTTAAGATTTCTAATGAAACGAATTCATTGAAAACTCAACTTAATCTTGTTTTAAATGGAAAAGAGATTTTGAAGATTAAAAATGATTTTGATGATATTTTGAAGAAAAATGATATTATGTCTTCTAGACTTGAGTTTGTTTTAAAGGAAAATGATTCCTTGAAAAACAAAATTATTTTGATTTCCAAGAAAAAAGATTTTGTTTTTCAAGAAAAGAATTCTTTAAAACCCCAATTTTAATTGTTTTGGAAGAAAATGAAAAGTTATATTTTGCTTTCCATTCTTATCATGCTTCCATTGCATCATCTTCTTGTGATAAGAATATTATTTATCTTACTTTCTCTGCTTCTTCTTCCATTGATAATGATATTTGTTCTTTGAAGAAGAGTGTAGATTGTTTGGGCTCCACTTTGAGCCAATGTGTCATGAACTACACGAGATTGGAATCCATGTTTCGCAAGAAACATGCTCCATATTTGCATGCACACCCTTCATAACATACACATGTTCATCAAGCTCACACATAATTTCATGTATGCTAGAGTGTACAATTTACACATTGTGGTCATAAGGACCACCTTGCAAAGTTTTGTTATGATAGATTACATGTTTTAAATTTTACAAATCAAAATGTTTGGTTTAAGAGAGATACTAAACCCCATGGACCCAAGAAAGTTTGGGTACCAAAATTTATTCCTATTTCGTTTGATGTAGGTGTGGGCTTTCACAAGACGTGAGAGATTTGATGCCCTAGTGGTGAATTTGTTTGAGCAAAATGGACACTACATTGGATGTACCGCTATCAAGAAAGTTTTGGTGAGAGGAACACTATGTTTGGAGAAGTGAAGATTAGTTCAATTAATTTTGGTAATTATCTCTATTCTTTACCTTGTTTGTGTTTACATGCTTTTTATATCAAATGATTTTAGCATGTATTGGTTTTCATGCTTATTATATTTAAATGCAATGTTTATTAGACTCGTAATATACATATATAGTATTTGAGATACACCCATATTTATATGGATTTATTTCTATGTGTTCT
This sequence comes from Agave tequilana, assembly GCA_038442645.1. NCBI lineage: Eukaryota > Viridiplantae > Streptophyta > Magnoliopsida > Asparagales > Asparagaceae > Agave > Agave tequilana. The sequence continues at coordinate 78,485 of JAVJIF010022032.1, read as the reverse complement.
AACTACTGTTTAGCTTTGTATGCATATCCTTATTGTAATGGCACTTGCATTTACACAAATGATCATATTTGTTTATTACACATGTTTTTGATATTTAATGCTCACCATATTTTGATTACACGTTTAGATACAATTATTGTTAAAACTTGTATTTATACTTGTGAATTACACTTGATTCTTGCGTTTCATGCTTTATTGCTCATGTGTACTTATTACAAGTACTTATATAACTTAGTTTTGATGATTCTTGCATTTATACTTGTATTCTTCCATTTTGTTTATATCACTCTTATGCATATTTTCTTGAGAATGTGTTTAGCTTCATGTATATATAAATTTTGTCTAAACTACTTGATATACATGCTCTATCCTTGAGTCACTTGCATTATATGCCATATATTCTATTGTGGACTCTTTTCATATTTGGAATGAATATATATGCTTTAGTTTTGGCGCTACATACATATACCTTGAAGTTTACTTATATATCCTCAATGTATTGATTGATGACTTTTGATTTTTCAAGATTCATGCTTTCATGTTTATGATTAAAGAGATTTCATTTGTTTTGATGATATTTGAGCTTCACTATCTTATCTTCATGCATATGTTGATTACATGATTTTTGTGCACTCTACATCATTTTTTTACTCTTGATTTTTAATTCATGAGCATATATGTGCTTCATTGATCTTTGAGTGTCAATTATTGTGTATTTAGCATGTTTTTATGAGATATATCTATTTTATTCCTTACTTGAAGGATTTCATACTAGTTTTCAAAATTAATATAAACTAATTTTTTATTCTTCAGTTGGTAGTGTTTTCAACCTATGCTAAAATATCTTTCAAAACATTATTTTTGAAAACTATTATCTTTTAAGGGCGGTTGGTTGGGAGACCATGCCTTGTATGCTCACATTGAATATCTCTTTAACATGTGGATGAAAGGGTGGATGCTATGAGTTATATATAATTCTTATGATATTTTATTTTGTAAACTCAGGTTTTCTTATATATGTGTGTGTGTGTGTGTGTGTGTGTGTGTGTGTGTGTGTGTGTGTGTATATATAGGGAGCTGATCCCCTAAGAACGGTTCTAACGGATTTCTGTGAGAACTTTCATGCGGGTCGTTAGATCTGATAGATCAAATCAAATAAAACCTGATTTCTATCAGATCTGACGGCTCACATAAAAGTTCTCACAGAAATCCCTGAGAACGGTTCTTAGAGGATCAACTTACTATATATATATATATATATATATATATATATATATTTATTTATATATATATATATATGCATTATATTTCAATTGGTATTTAAATTGATCATACATACATATATACGATTTCTTGTGTTAGATTAACAATGTGTATACATAAATATTTTAAAGCACAAATTTATTTATGCCACACTTGATTTAGTTCTATATATTAATCGGTATCTTTTACAAGCTTATGTATTGGTTTTGTTAGTATTTCAAAAAGGGGGAGAAATTTTTTGAATTTATTTTCAATTGGTATCTTACTCCTATTCTTTTTGAGAAAAATATTTTGTTTTAGAAAATGCTTATATTTTCATATTGGTATCAACTGTTTACAATTGGTATCTATATTACAAAATGATTTAGAATTTCAAAAGATTGATATCATGGATTATTTACTTTCAATTGGTATAATTTTTATATGATATTCATGATATTTTTCAACTGATATATTTTTTTGTATCAAAATATTTTTTATTTTTAACTTTAAATTGGTATATGTTTTTATTTTCTATTGATAGTTTACCCCTTTGTTGATGATTGACAAAAAAGGGGAGATTAATTATTTATATGCGTGTGTTTTGATTTCATATGCATATATTTATGCTTTTGATATTTAAAATTCTTATTACATATCCATTCAATTGATATCAGAGTACTAATATATATGCATGTTTATTTGTATTTATGCATATATATGTTTTTATATTTAAGTGCTTCGTTGAATATCCATATGCTTTTGCTATGCATGAGTTAAGGGGAGCTTTTTCAAAGCTCATCTTTAATCCATGCATTTATATAACTTCATAAGTTTTGTCATCATCAAAAAGGGGGAGATTGTTGGCCCAATGGCCTAGCACCCTAGTTTTGATGATGATTAACTTATGAAGTTATGGTACTTATGATCTTATGTTTATTAAATTTCAAATATTGGTCAAGATCATAATTGGTGTTTAGCTTCTACAAAAGACTCGAAGTCAAGTTCCTAAGCTGGCACGTGTTGATTCAAGAGCTTGCACTTAAAAATCGCATCAAATACTCGAGATGGAGTTAAGCTCATGGATCGTGTTTGGATCAAGTCGACTAGGAGAAGAAGATATGTATCTAGGTTTATTTAGTTTAGATCTTGTGTAAAGATAGAATAGTATTGAAATGCTCAAATTCGCACACACAAGTTTATTTCACTTTCATGATAAATAGTTTTGGTTTTGATTTAACCATTTTAGTTTTAAAAGTTTACCTTACATGGTTTACATCTTAATGGAATAAGTTTCATGGTTTATATATGTGTTGGATTCTATCCACTCATGTTAGAGTTTTATTGTTGATAGAAACTTATTTCTATGTTTGTTGGATTATCATATATACTATTTCGAGTTTTGGCTTATCATGTATACATCTATTAGTTTCATGAATAGATTTCATCAAAGAAGTTTGCATGATTTATAAGTGTATTAGATTTCATCCATATACATCGATAATTCATATATGTTTTGGAAAACTTATTTTGATGTATCTAATTCATAAGTTTATGTTTTATTTTTATCAAAACTTATTTTGCTATTTTGGCTCCAGTCAACCGACCAAGAGGGTTTACTCTCTGGTTTTTAGCTCTGATCGACCGAACGGTCGACCGAGAAGAGCTTGCTCTTCTCTGTTTTTGGGACGATTGACTGGGCAGTCAACTGGCAACCCCAATGGTTAGAAATTTGACCGCTGGTGGTCGACCGACCGGTTGACCGGTAGCTCAATCTGAGCCTCTAATGACTAGTTTTTGACAACCTATTTAAAGGGGTTTTTGGAGCCAACTTTGGATAAGATTTTTAACAAATTTTTAAGAGCTATTTTGCTTACTTTCTAAAGAGTTTTTAAACAAGTTTTTGGTGCTAAAAATCTGTATCTTTATTTGTTTCAAAGTTTTGAAAAATATAAGAAAAACAAGTTTTCAAAATTTAGTTTCTAGTTCTACATTTCTTATATCATTTCAAGAGTTCTTCCCAAGAGTTTTCTTTGTGTTCTTTTCCAAAATCTTTGTTCACTCACATACATGAGCTTTTCATTGCAAATCTATCCTCTAGGATTATTGTATTGTCAGAGGTTTTATTTGTGGTCTTTGGGATCACTAAGTCTTGTTTGTGATCATGGATCACTTAGTTGTAAACTTTTCTTTGCTTTGTGCCTCCCTCTTGTGTAGAAGAGTGAGAGTTGGAGTTGTGTGCTGATTGATACACAATATTGCATATTTTACCACATAATCCCCATGCATATTGCAAATAAATAAATGATTTTTACTCATCTTCTCTATATTTTTGCAGGTCCACACTCAAATGGAGAAAAGGCCCAAAATTTCTTTAATTAGCAATAATTAAAGAGATTAATTCAAAAAGCCCAAAAGAGCCCAAATTTGAATCCAGAATTAAGAGAGATTCGCGCAACAACTCAAGATTCTAGAAGGCCACGTGGATAACAACCTCGTAACAAACTCGTACCAGAAAGTTGTTGGCCAACGGCCACAGAACTGCCGCGCCTTGTCGCGTTTCCACCGCAAATCCAGGGCCGTTGGGCGCCAGATTTTGCCAGCTGTCCCATCTTCTGGAAACTTCTCTCTGAGGCCTATAAATACTGGACCAGTGCCTGCGAGCAAAGACTGAACAGAAGAAGAGAGAAAAGAGGATAGATCATTGTATTTTTGTAAGATTTTTCTCTAGGTTTTTTTTCTCATAGTCTTCTTCTTCCCTAGAAATCTTTGCAAGAGAGAGATTGTAAGAGAGAGAGAGCTTGTGTAATCAAGGTGTGACAACTTGTGGAGCAAGGATTCATCCATTCTCTTCACTCTACTCAACCAATTTCTAGTATTACTTTGCTTTCTTTATTTCTAGTTTTACTTTACTTGCAATTTTATTCATGCTTTGTTTTTCTTTTCTAATGGCTAGTAGCTAATTCTTTCTTCTCATGGCTAGCTAACAACTTACCTTGCTAATTACTAACTCATGGGTGATTGCTATCTTTAATCTTGCAAAGTGTATGATCTTCTCTTCTCCGATGGGTTACTTTCATGCTTGGCTAGTATCTTGTTGTAATTCTCCATATGATTCATGTGTGCCTCATTTAGAGCCTTGTCTTTAGAACAAGTGCCTTGATGGAACATGGAGATGGATCACCAAACATATGCTAATAGATGTACAACTTCTTCACTTTCAATTGATGTATGTTGTATCTTCTTCCTTAGCCTCCCTTGTGTGTCGCTCTTTTGATTCCATTATTGAAAGTCTACTTGTAGGCCAATGACATCTATGAAGTCTACAAGACAAGTCCAAGAATGATCCCCATCATCCAAGTGGAAAAGTAATTAGACCAACACGCAAGACATACATATGCCAATGAGTCAACATGTGGCAAGCATCATCATCACGGAGTTTAGTAAGTCTTTAGCAAGGAAGTAAGGTTAGCTAGCCATGGTTTTCTCATCTTAAATTCTTTCAAAGTTTTACTTTCTTTTAGTGTGAATACCAAATCCAATCTTGATTTTGATTTCTCTCGATTTCCATCATGAACATATCCATCAATTCTTTCATTCTTTTTTCATGATTCTTTTATTCTTTTAAAGCAAAGAAGAATTCTCGTTTTACATCTTCACTACCTACTGTAAAGCTTCCATCGCGAGCTCTCCCTGAGAATCGACTCGGTATAGCCCTATGCTATAACGGAGATAAGAAAGGGTATATTAATCATCTTTCATACATTTGTGGAGTAATCTAAGCACGAGAGGTTGTTTCTAAACCTTACTTCTCTTTCATTTGAATATACATTGTGTGCTAACAATACTTTCTTCCTCCACATTTACATACACCTTTCTCATCTTAATCAAAAAATGGCGCCGTTGCCGGGGAGAGCAACGGTATTTGTTTGAAAGTGAAGAACTAAACGAATCTTCTTCTCTGTTGCAGGTTACAGGTTGAAGAAACAGAAAACTTTGCATTGCAGTGACATATAAGTCGACCTGGGCCTCTGCTCTCGAAAGCAGAGACCAGGATCCCTCTGACTTGCCGCGTTCCCACGGCAAAAGCCGCGGTTCTGCGGCAAGGAGGAGCTCACTACTGATCATTTTTCTGCAGAATCTTCAGCTCTGCAAAATACTTCTGCTGCAGTACTTAATTTCTTGTATTCTTCACCATACTCCTGCTAATTTAATCAACAGTAAAAAATTGGTTGAAACGTTAAAAATTGTTTAGACATTTGCATTTCTAGGCACGTGTCTTTCAATTCATTTACTTTTACTGTTGAAGAGTGCTGGAGGCAAGGTACGTTTTGCATTGCATGTAGACTAGGAATCATCTCTTACTTGATTTTCATGCTTTGAGTGAATTCTAGTTATATATATTTTTTTTGTACACTTGCACAATTCATTTTTAAGGGCATAACCCATAAATAAGATAAGGTGGGGGATTTCATTACCCTTTCCTTAGCCCAAAAACCACCATCCCAGCACTCACTAACCCAAGCCTAATTTAATAAAAAATAGACGTTGGCCCTAGGGACATCTCGGACTCATCTAGGAGATTATCCTAAGGGGGAAAAGTGTTGGAAATAGACTCTTGCAAAATCAGTGTCTAGGAAAGGGATTGAGGGCCGAAAGCCCGAAGGTTGTTGGTTACTTAATTAAGGAACGTCTCTGACGGAAAACCTCCCACCAACCTTGCCCTTCCCTGGCTGATTAACTTGTGGTCTACGTCTACACTAAACTTCCCGTGGACGATCTAATCAGTTAGGAGTCGTCTAGGTCTAGGTCAACCCTTCTTTTGGCTTGGTTTTGATTTTTTCTCTTCTTTTTTGTTTGTTGTTTGATTTTTCTTTTTGATTGTGATTTTTTGTGTGATATGGCATTCAACAATTCTTTTCATTCTAATAATAATCCATATTTCACACCGACTCCATATTCGGATAATTCCAACCCGGTGTTTTATAATACGCACCAACCACATACGCCGGGTTAGCCTTATCCGAATCAATATGACTCATACCCCCCATCTAATAACTATGATTTCCATAATAATTTCAACTCTTCACCGAGTCATTGGGGATTCACGTACCCCGAGTCAAATTTTCAAACTCCTTGTCCACCATATTCACCTTGTCCACAGTATTCATTCTCCAATTCTGCTTCATATATTCCTTTTTCTGGACCTCCCATTGAAGAAAAATCTGAGTTCCAAAAGAGGATAGAAGCCAATCTACTAGAGGCAGAGCAACAACTTAAGACCAAATTAGCCTCTCCAATTCCACCACATTTTCAAGATACATACTCAGTTCCACCAGTCCAAAATAAAAGACCATCAATTTTGGAAATGAGTATGCGTGACTCCAAACACAAATCCCAAAATCTGATGGACTCACAATTTCAATATCACTTCCAAGACAATACTTCATCTTTCCATCAAAACAATGAAGTCATCAATTATGGAAAGATGCTTGAAGAAATGACTCATGCTCAAAATGCTAGAAATCGTGACATAGATTTGATGATCCAAACTCTTCATTCTCATCCTATTTCTAATGTCACTAGCCACTCTGTTAAAACCAAAGAGTCATGTAGTCTTGGAAATCCAGTTTCAATTTTCGCACAATCACCTGAACTTGTCCAAAATTCAGATCCCATTGACATTTTGGCAAGTTTTCCTTTTCCTGAAATTGAACTTGAGTGTGAATATGAACCTGAAATTTCACTTGATGATTCAATTTTCCTTCCTGATTCAATTATGACTCCGGTGTCTTCACATAATTTCACTTCATTTCTCGAGTCAGTATTGGATCCAGTGCCAGTCCATTTTGAAATTGAATCACCAATCTTAGATGATCATACTGAACTTGACCAATTCCATACTTTTAAAAGTCCCATTGATAAATTGGCAAGTTCACATTTTTGTGGAATTGAACTACATGAGGAATATGATCTTGAACCCCAACTTCTTGATTCAATCCTTTTTCCTGATTCAATAATGACTCCGGTAACTTTACCTGACTTCAATCTTTTCCCGGAGTCGACATTGGATCCTGTACCAATTCATAATGAAGTTGAATCACCCATCTTTGAGGATCATATTAAACTTGACCAATTCTACACTTCTGAAGATACTATTGACAAATTGGCAAGTTCCTCATGTATTGAACTACATATGGAATGTGACCTAGATTCTCACAATCTCTTTACTTCTGAAACTGATTGTACAATTCTAGCAGAAGATGTTGACTTAAGTTTCGAAGAATTGTATGGTGATGAGCTAGAATTTCTTAATATGGGAAGTAAAGAGATATCACCCATAGTAGGTCACATCCCATTGTTGGAAAATGATTGTGGACTTGAGCTTCATTTTCTTGACTTGGACTAAATTCCTGAACTCACTTCGACTCCTACACCTTCACTTGACTTCGGTCACCTTCCTGAGTCAGCATTCGTTCCTATCCATCCTGAGTCCAAGTCAACCGTTCTGTCATTTCATACACCATTCTGGGACAAGGTGGTTGACAAATTTGACTCAGAAATTTATTATGGAAAATGGAAATTAGATGGGGACATGTACTTAATAAAAATCTTCCATGGATTTATCTTTTTAGTGGGTCATATTCATGATATTTTTGGTGGGTTCCTCAAAACCCAACGTAATAATGATTGGGCCATGTTTCGTGGACCAATCAGACCACCACCGGAACCACCACCTTAAGGTAATTTTTCTCCTTCCCTCTCTATTTTGTTTCATGCATACATACATCATGATGCATTTAGGACAATGTATAAGATAAGTGTGGGGGAGGGTTTACTAACTTAGAGTTTTTAGATTTTCTTTCTTTTACACTTCTTTTAGAAATTAATAATTAAAAATTAAAAAAACAAAAAAATGAGGAGGGATTTTTTATGCTTAAAGGAGTTTCTACACTTTCCAACTTCAAAATCTTTCTAAATTCCTAGGTTTCCTCATATTCCAAGTCCCTAGGGTCAAAGTTATTTTCAAAACTTCCAAATCCTAGGGTAAATTCGTTTTTAACCTAGGGATAGAAGTGGGATTCTAAAGTTCTCTCCCTTCTATAAATAGCCCCTCTTCCACACATTTCCTCCCTCACACGAGAAAAATCTCCTCAGATCTGTAAAATTCTCTCAAAGCGCCGCCTCGGCAACTTTTCACTTCATCAGAACCTCCCTGTTTGCCGCGTTCCCGCGACTCCGGCCGCGCCTCTGCGGCTTTCCTGCAACATCCTGAGCGCCGCCAGAGTCTGCTCCGATCGATTTCACAAGCTTCCGGCCGATCTGGTGCTACCTCCTCATTCAGACCTTCCTGAACCCACTGCAAAGATCGAATTTTTCCCCCCACGAATTTCGGGGGTGGTTCGAATTCAAATCTCTTCTTTTTCTTGCTTTGTTCTTAATTCATATCATGGCACCATCTATTTTTATTGAGAAAGACTTTGGGCGGATTTTATGTGATGTGAATGGATATGGGCATGTATTTTAGAGAGAATTAGGGCAAGGAATTGGTATTCGCTAGTGTACGACAACACTGAGACCGATGCATTTTATTTCCCGAACTGGTGACAATGTTTTACACTCATCTTGACCAAGCATCGATTGATCCACACATGTACCAGTTCACTGTACACATGCCCACAGGAGACCTACTTGTCACGCTTCCTCTTCTTGAGGAAGTCACTACTGTCCCATCCATCACACAACACAGCGAGCCTCTCCCGCTTATAGATTACATGACTGTTATGGGGGCTCGTTGTACTGAGCAGGATCGTGGGCTGAAGGCTAGCAACATGTTTAGAAATGTTCATTGCGTTGGACGTTGGATCCAGCGCAATATTTTAGGGCTAGACCACACCTCCACATTCAACAGACCTGTGTTGCAAATTATACATGATTTAATGACTCGTTAACACACAGTTTGTTTGAATAAAGTCATCTTCCACGCACTCATAGCCAATTCCTCATGCACTAGGGGTGCCAAATACTCCCATCCTATCTTGATCACACGTCTATGTAGGACTTTCCTACCAGACGATGTTTTTGATTCATTCGACCGAGTGTTTGTTGCACCCGAGAGACCTACCAGTTCGTATAATAGTTGTTTGCATGCGGTCTGGACACCTACTGTCCAGCCTGAGGATGTACCGGTAGAGTCCTCCTCTGAGGAGAGTTTTGAGGAAGAAGATGAACCTGAGTTTTGGAGGCAGGACCCCCCACATGATACACATGCCTTCATGTCCTCCATCTGGAAGGGCATGAAGAAGATTTTTAGGGGGCAAGTGAGACTGAGGAAAAAGGTAGAGGAGCAATCCTCTAGGTTAGATAACATTGAGGCGACACTGAGGAGATCACAGTCGGCTGGACCTAACACCACCGCGGGTCCAAAGCGACAGAGGGGGTAGTTTCTTACCTTTTACCTATTTCATGCATTATTTTTTTTACCTTGCATACATTGAGGACAATGCATGAGATAGGTATGGGGGGGTATGTACTAACATAGGATTTTTTTTTATTTTCTTTATAGGCTTTTTTATTTTTTAGGATTTTTATTTTTCTTTTTAGGTCTTCCATTTTATTTTAGATTTTATTTTTTATAGAATTTTCACTTTCTTTTAGATTTTACCTTTTCTTTTAGAAATAAAATATAAAAAAAAGAAAAAACTTTTTGAAATAAGAGACAAAGTTTAGATCTATTTTTAAGAAAATTAAGATGTATCTTAGGAATTAAGAAAGCCTTAATTATGACATCTTAAACCTAGTTGAAATAATAGATCTTGTTTGAAATTATAGGATAAGTAAGTAAAATTGGTGAGATATTTTTATCTTGAATTTTTTGCCTTAGATAAATATGCACTTTACACTTACACATTTCTTGGGATGGAGACAAAGACCTAAAATGCCATAAAATAAATAAAAAAAAAGAATAAAACATCACTTATTAAGCTGGATAATTATGCCTCAAGAAGCATGCTTATTCACGCCTAACGGTGAAAAACATCACTCATTAAGCTGGAGAATTATGCCTCAAGAAGCATGATTATTCACGCCTAACGGTGATCAAAGGAAATAAATAATCCCCTTAGTTTTGTGGCTTTTTTACTCAAGACCTTAAACCCGAGGGATTTTTTCTCATTTGGTGCCCTAAGACCGACTAGTTTGGGAGTCATCGGTTATAGGCTCGTTACAAGGGTGAACTAGAAAGCCTAAACTAAGGGAAGAATAAAAAAAAAGAAATATAAATATATATAAATAAATGGCTTTATGGTTAGAGTTGAAATCCCAAAAATCTTCACTGTCACGGTGTGCATATTATCTAGGTTTTATGAAAGATAAAGTATTCAATCTAATTTTGAATTCTTACCTTAATTGAAGACAAGATCTTGCATAGAGACTAAGTTTAGAAAAAATGATTATAGGTGGACTTATGACCTTAGATCACTTATATTTTTACAAAAATAGATCGAAAACATGTCTCTCATTCAAAATGTATTTTCAAAACACTAACATTTGTCTTCTTTCTTTATGGATTTTATGGGTGCAATCCGCTGAAAACCCTGAGGAGACAACACTCCTCCTCTAGGGTAACCTAGAGGTTTAACGGCTTGTTGCACACGCTCAGTGCAATCGTGTCACCTATGAAAGTGGTGTAATAAATTTGTAGTATAGTTTTTTTTTCTTTCTTTTTCTTTGTGCTCGGGACGAGCAAAAGAATAAGTGTGGGGGTGTGATTGATACACAATATTGCATATTTTACCACATAATCCCCATGCATATTGCAAATAATATATGATTTTTACTCATCTTCTCTATATTTTTGCAGGTCCACACTCAAATGGAGAAAAGGCCCAAAATCTCTTTAATTACCAATAATTAAAGAGATTAATTCAAAAAAGCCCAAAAGAGCCCAAATTTGAATCCAGAATTAAGAGAGATCGCGCAACAACTCAAGATTCTAGAAGGCCACGTGGATAACAACCTCGTAACAAACTCGTACCAGAAAGTTGTTGGCCAACGGCCACAGAACTGCCGCGCCTTGCCGCGTTTCCACCGCAAATCCAGGGCCGTTGGGCGCCAGATTTTGCCAGCTGTCCCATCTTCTGGAGACTTCTCTCTGAGGCCTATAAATACTGGACCAGTGCCTGCGAGCAAAGACTGAACAGAAGAAGAGAGAGAAGAGGATAGATCATTGTATTTTTGTAGGATTTTTCTCTAGGTTTTGTTTCTCTTAGTCTTCTTCTTCCCTAGAAATCTTTGCAAGAGAGAGATTGTAAGAGAGAGAGAGCTTGTGTAATCAAGGTGTGACAACTTGTGGAGCAAGGATTCATCCATTCTCTTCACTCTACTCAAGCAATTTCTAGTATTACTTTGCTTTCTTTATTTCTAGTTTTACTTTACTTGCAATTTTATTCATGCTTTGTTTTGCTTTTCTAATGGCTAGTAGCTAATTCTTTCTTCTCATGGCTAGCTAACAACTTACCTTGCTAATTACTAACTCATGGGTGATTGCTATCTTTAATCTTGCAAAGTGTATGATCTTCTCTTCTCCGATGGGTTACTTTCATGCTTGGCTAGTATCTTGTTGTAATTCTCCATATGATTCATGTGTGCCTCATTTAGAGCCTTGTCTTTAGAACAAGTGCCTTGATGGAACATGGAGATGGATCACCAAACATATGCTAATAGATGTACAACTTCTTCACTTTCAATTGATGTATGTTGTATCTTCTTCCTTAGCCTCCCTTGTGTGTCGCTCTTTTGATTCCATTATTGAAAGTCTACTTGTAGGCCAATGACATCTATGAAGTCTACAAGACAAGTCCAAGAATGATCCCATCATCCAAGTGGGAAAGTAATTAGACCAACACGCAAGACATACATATGCCAATGAGTCAACATGACGCAAGCATCACCATCACGGAGTTTAGTAAGTCTTTAGCAAGGAAGTAAGGTTAGCTAGCCATGGTTTTCTCATCTTAAATTCTTTCAAAGTTTTACTTTCTTTTAGTGTGAATACCAAATCCAATCTTGATTTTGATTTCTCTCGATTTCCATCATGAACATATCCATCAATTCTTTCATTCTTTTTTCATGATTCTTTTATTCTTTTAAAGCAAAGAAGAATTCTCGTTTTACATCTTCACTACCTACTGTAAAGCTTCCATCGCGAGCTCTCCCTGAGAATCGACTCGGTATAGCCCTATGCTATAACGGAGATAAGAAAGGGTATATTAATCATCTTTCGTACATTTGTGGAGTAATCTAAGCACGAGAGGTTGTTTCTAAACCTTACTTCTCTTTCATTTGAATATACATTGTGTGCTAACAATACTTTCTTCCTCCACATTTACATACACCTTTCTCATCTTAATCAAAAGGTATGTACTAACATAGGATTTTTTTTTTATTTTCTTTATAGGCTTTTTTATTTTTTAGGATTTTTATTTTTCTTTTTAGGTCTTCCATTTTATTTTAGATTTTATTTTTTATAGAATTTTCACTTTCTTTTAGATTTTACCTTTTCTTCTAGAAATAAAATAATAAAAAAAAAGAAAAAAACTTTTTGAAATAAGAGACAAAGTTTAGATCTATTTTTAAGAAAATTAAGATGTATCTTAGGAATTAAGAAAGCCTTAATTATGACATCTTAAACCTAGTTGAAATAATAGATCTTGTTTGAAATTATAGGATAAGTAAGTAAAATTGGTGAGATATTTTTATCTTGAATTTTTGCCTTAGATAAATTTGCACTTTACACTTACACATTTCTTGGGATGGAGACAAAGACCTAAAATGCCATAAAATAAAAAAAAAAAAAAATAAAACATCACTTATTAAGCTGGATAATTATGCCTCAAGAAGCATGCTTATTCACGCCTAACGGTGAAAAACATCACTCATTAAGCTGGAGAATTATGCCTCAAGAAGCATGATTATTCACGCCTAACAGTGATCAAAGGAAATAAATAATCCCCTTTAGTTTTGTGGCCTTTTTTACTCGAGACCTTAAACCCGAGGGATGTTTTCTCATCTGGTGCCCTAAGACCGACTGGTTTAGGAGTCATCGGTTATAGGCTCGTTACAAGGGTGAACTAGAAAGCCTAAACTAAGGGAAGAATAAAAAAAAGAAATATAAATATATATAAATAAATGGCTTTATGGTTAGAGTTGAAATCCCAGAAATCTTCACTGTCACGGTGTGCATATTATCTAGGTTTTATGAAAGATAAAGTATTCAATCCAATTTTGAATTCTTACCTTAATTGAAGACAAGATCTTGCATAGAGACTAAGTTTAAGAAAAAATGATTATAGGTGGACTTATGACCTTAGATCACTTATATTTTTGCAAAAATAGTTCGAAAACATGTCTCTCTTTCAAAATGTATTTTCAAAACACTAACATTTGTCTTCTTTCTTTATAGATTTTGTGGGTGCAATCCGCTGAAAACCCTGAGGAGACAACACTCCTCCTCTAGGGTAACCTAGAGGTTTAACGGCTTGTTGCACACGCTCAGTGCAATCGTGTCACCTACGAAAGTGGTGTAATAAATTTGTAGTATAGTTTTTCTTTTCTTTTTCTTTGTTTTGCTCGGGACGAGCAAAAGAATAAGTGTGGGGGTGTGATTGATACACAATATTGCATATTTTACCACATAATCCCCATGCATATTGCAAATAAATATATGATTTTTACTCATCTTCTCTATATTTTTGCAGGTCCACACTCAAATGGAGAAAAGGCCCAATAATCACTTTAATTAGCAATAATTAAAGTGATTAAATCCAAGATTAAAATAAAGCCCAAGATTTGAAATCAGAATCCAGAGAGATCCGCGCGCCAATTGAAGATTCTAGAAGGCCACGTGGATAACAACCTCTCAACCAACCTGCAACAGAAATCTGTTGCTCAACAGAATCCGTTTTGCCGCAGGTTTGCCGCCAAAACGCGGCAAAGTAGGGGCTGTTGAGATCCGGATTTTGCGCCAACAGAAAGGGGTCTTGAAGCTTCTCTCTCAGCCTATAAATATCTGCACCTGACCTGCGAGAAAGGACTGAACAGAGAAGAGAGAGAGATTAGTGTAAAGCTTTGTAATTTTGTTTTTCTCTAGGATTTTTGTAGCTCTCTATGATCTTCTTCTTCCCTAGAAATCATTGCAAGAGAGAGTTGTAAGAGAGAGAGAGAGAGCTTGTACATCAAGGAGTGACAACTTGAAGCAATACAAGGATTCATCCATTCTCTTCATCTCTACTTGAGCTTGATTCTAGTTTAATTGCTTTCTTTACTTGCTTTCTTTACTTTCTTTCAATTTACTTCATGCTTTGCTTTTCTTCATTAATGGCTTGTAGCTAAATTTTCTACCATGTACTAGCTAACCACTAGCCTTACCATCTTCACTAACTCATGGGTGATTGCTTTAGTTCATCTTGCAAGTTGGATGGTCTTCTCTTCTCCGATGGGTTAAACCACCCGTCATCCAAGTGAGAAAGTAATTAGATCAACACGCAAGACAAATCCATGCCGATGAATCAACATGAGGCACGCATTCATTATCACGGAGTTTGGTAAGTTTTGGCAAGGTAGTAAGGTAAGCTAGTCATGGTTTGCTTCTTCAAGTTCACTTTCTTTTTAGTTGTTAGTCCAAATCCAATCTTCTTTGATTTCTTTCCACTTTTCCATCATGAACATTTCCATCCATTCTTTCATTTCATTTCCCATTTGTTTTTATTCTTATAAGCATAGAAGAATTCTCATTTTCTTGCTTCACTAAGGACCGTAACGCTTCTATCGCTAGCTCTCCCTGAGAATCGACTCGGTATAGCTCTATGCTATAACGGAGATAGGAAAGGGTACATTGAACATATTGAATACATATGTGGAGTAATTGATCAAAAGGTTTATTCTAAACCTTATTTCTTTCATTTAATATCTGTGCAAATTATACTCCATAATACAACACCTTTCCCGTCTCAATCATGTGCTCCAAGTTTGTATTGTTGTAATTCCTCGATGGATGCTCCTTTATGGAAGATTTGTTGGCCCAGAGGCCCATCACTCTAGTTTTAATGATGATTGACTCATATAGTTACAGTTTACTAATAATCTTGTGTTTAAGTAGTTTCAGTGATTGACCAAGATATTAGTAGGTGTTTAGCTTCAGCAAAGGAGTTTTGGAGCTTTTACATATTGCTTCAAGAGCTTGAGCATCAAGATCGCATCTACGCTCAGTTGGAGTCAAGCTCGTTGGATCGTGTTTGGATCGAGTCAGCTTGGAGACAAGAAGACTTCAGCTTGTGTTTAGTTTTTATTTAGATCTTGTGTAAAGATAGATAGTATTAATATGCTCAAGTTCACACACACAAAAGTTTAAAGTTTATTGGTTTTGGTTTTGGTTTTGGTTTAACCGGATTTTGGATTTCATATCAAAACATGTATATATATATATCTTATTTGTATATTAGATTCTATCCATATACAATATGCTTCAAAGTTATTTCAATATCATGTTTTTGTATTGACATGAGTTTTAGACAAAACGGTTTTCCATTTCAAAAATCGAAGTTTTGGAAAATACCGAGTTTTGTTTAAAGCCTAATTTCAAATCACAAAAATGGTTCAAATTGTTTATAATATGTGTTAAATTTTAGTCACAGATATTTGTATTTTAAAATCTTAAAAGAACTTATTTTTTTAGAATTTATGTGTATTTTATGGGATTTTTTTTAGAAGGTAAAAAGACCAAGTTTTAATCCCTTATACTGTGTGACCTAGCCTTCTGCTGGTCGACTGGACGGTCGACCAAAATAGAAGTTGGTCGACCGGTCCGGTCGAGTGATGTGCACAAACGTGCACAGGTCATTGGCTGGAGGTCCAATCGACCGCTAGAGAGCTCTTCTCTCTGGATCCGGCCCCGGTCGACCGGGCGATCGACCGGCAAAGAGCTCTGCTCTCTGTATCCAGGTCTCGGTCGACCGCGTGGTTGACCGATGGCACAACAATCAGAAATCTACCGTTGGCCGGTCAATCGACAGTAGAAATTTTCTGCTGTCTTTGCCCAACGGCTAGTTTTTTGATTGGGTCATAAATACCCATCCCTTTGAGCTGTTTTGATTAAGAATTTCAAGAGAATTTTTCTATCTTCTTAAGTTTTTTAGCTGCAAGTTTTTAAGAGTGTTTGGGCTTTAAGATTTAATCTTTATTTATTTTAAAGGGTTGAAAAATTTAAAGATAAAGAGAGTCTTTGGGAATTGGTTTTGAACTTCATTTATATGTCTATCTAGAGTTTTCCCAAATATTTGTTTGTGATTTTGATTTTCAAACTCTTTATTTTCTCACACTTAAGCTATCTAACTATCATATCTATTAGGATTTTTATTTTGTGAGAAAATTGGTTTGTGGTCTTTGAGATCACCAAGAGTTGTAACCTTCCTTGTATTTGTTGGCATCTCTCTTGTGTAGAGGTGATTGTGAAGATTGTGTTTGGTTGTGTTGGTATCCCTCTAAGTGTAGAGGTGATTGTGGTTGGTTTGGCTTAGTGCCTTATCCCTCTAAGTGTAGAGGTGATTGTTGTTGTTTGGCTTTGTGCCTATCCCTCTATTGAGAGGTTGATATTGTGTGGCTTTGTGCCTTTGCCTCTTATGTAGAGGTAGTTGTTGTTTGAGAGAGGAGTTGTGTACTCTAAGGTTGTATTGCCTAAATCCTCAGTGGAGGTTCCCGTGTGGGAAGTCCTGTGTGGACAATTTATTTTCTCACACTTGAGCTATCTATCTATCATATCTATTAGGATTTTTATTTGTGAGAAAATTGGTTTGTGGTCTTTGAGATCACCAAGAGTTGTAACCTTTCTTGTATTTGTTGGCATCTCTCTTGTGTAGAGGTGATTGTGAAGGTTGTGTTTGGTTGTGTTGGTATCCCTCTAAGTGTAAAGGTGATTGTGGTTGGTTTGGCTTAGTGCCTTATCCCTCTAAGTGTAGAGGTGATTGTTGTTGTTTGGCTTTGTGCCTATCCCCCTATTGAGAGGTTGATATTGTGTGGCTTTGTGCCTTTGCCTCTTATGTAGAGGTAGTTGTTGTTTGAGAGAGGAGTTGTGTATTCTAAGGTTATATTGCCCAAATCCTCAGTGGAGGTTCCCTGTGTGGGAAGTCCTGTGTGGACAATTTAGTGAAAATTTTCTGTGTGAAGGCAGGGACGTAGAGCAGTGGCTCGAACCTCGAAACATATCTTTGTGTTTGCGTTTGATCCACTATCTTTAAACTCTCTCTCTTATATTGTGCCTTGCATTATTTCATATTGTTCATTTCATACTTATATGCTTGGTATTGTTTGTGTGTGCCCATACTTGTGCTGAACCAAGAGAGCTTCATATAACACCTCAACTATTATTTACAGGAATTTAGAGGAGATAGTCCAGATGTTGGCCCAAGAGGTTACACTCTCTTGTTTTGTGTTTTGATGATGACAAACCAAATAAGAGCTATTTGGTACTAATGAATTTATTCAAGATAAGTTTCAGGTTTTGTACCATGTTTGGAGACCATTGGCTTAGCTTTTATAAGAACTTCTAAGTTTCACATAGCAAGGAAGGCAAATTGCACAATCAAGGAAGGATCATAGAAGAGAAGTCACAAGCAAGGCATTGGATGGCTCAAAGACTTGAAGATTGCTCAAAGAGTATTTAATCATTGTATTTTTAGTTTTATAGCTTGTTAAAGAATAGTGGATAGGTTTGAAGCTCTATCACACACGTTTTTGCGCACATGTTTATTCCAAAATATTTTCTTATAATTTATACAAAAACATTTTGTTTACAAGATTTGGCCTACAGATATATATTTGTGTTTTATACAAATCTATGTTCAAAAGTATTTTTGTCAAAAACAAAATCTCCTTTATATTCTTTCAAAAACTGATTTTTAACCTGTTCCGGTCGACCGACCGGTCGACTGATTCTGTGTCAGGTTTGACCGGTCGACCGTGCAGTCGACTGAGGAACTGGCAGGTGCACGTATCCGTGTGCATGTCTGCCGGTCGACCGTGCAGTCGACCGACTGCAAGTCACTCTGCTCTCGGTTAAAATGGGTCGACCGGGCGGTCGACCGCTGGCCTGCAACGGTCACATTTTTGAACTTGCGGTCGACCGACCGGTCGACCGACAGAGCCGTTTGAACAGTAACGGGCATTTTTTTTGAGCTATTTATTTTTGTCTTTTTCTCACTTAAGTGAGTTTAAATGACTTGTTTTGGGTTTAATACATTCTGATTAGCCTTAAAAATGTTTTATCTTCTAACCCTAGCCCTCTCCTATAAATAGGGGTTTTGGGAGAGATTGGTTCACCTAATTATTACAAGAAAAATTCAAAAGTTTAAGGCATTCAAAAGAGCTTGGTTTTTAGTTTTTGTGCTGAAATTCTCTCTCATTTTCTGAAGTGTTTTTTCAAAAGAACTCTCTGATTTCATTTTCTTTTCTCCTTGCACACAAGAGCTTCATTCCTACTCATTGTTCTCTAAGGACCTTTTGTAAGGGAAGAGACAATTGAAAGAGAGAGTTTGTGGTCTTTTGGCTACTCAGAAATTCCTTGTACTTGAGATTGTGGAGTTGGGTACTCCATTGTATTTGTGATCTTTGTGATAGTGAAAGTAGCTAGAATCCTTCTGGGGAAGGCGGGGAGTAGAGCTGGGTGCTCGAACCTCGATAACATATCTTTATGTTTGCGATTGGTTTACTTTTCCTTGTCATTACTTATTGCTTGAGATTGTCATTGCCATATTCATTTTCATTCATACTGTCAATCATTATCCCATACAACAAGGTTGCATTGCGCACCTCTAACTCATTTTACGAGGAAGCCGGAGGAAGGAGTTCAGAGCCCTTAATAGGGAATTCAGCTCTTAGTCTTGTTTTGGGAGATTGTAGCATTACATTTGCATCATAATTTTTAAATTGCTCTTTGATTAGCATCATCACCTATTCACTTCCCTCTAGGTGATTTTCAATTGGTATCAGAGCTTGGACTCTAGGTTTTGGCTTAACATCCATAGAGAGATCCTTAAAATTTGCTAATCAACATTTCTCATTTCATTCATTCATCACTAGTAAACATGGCCGATAACATTAAATCCCCACCTAAATTTGATGGACTCAACTTCCCTATTTGGAAGGTTAGGATGACTATCTTTTTACAATCATTAGGTAGTTTAGTGGCTAAGTCCTTGACCAAACCCTATGTAGCACCCGATAGTGATGAGAGCACATGGACCGACTTCAACTTTAGAGAATATGAGGCTAACTCTAAGGCCCAAAACTCCCTTTTAACCGCCTTGAATGAGGATGACCTTACACGGGTAATTCATTGCCAATCCGCCTATGAGATTTGGCAACACTTATTGGTCACACATGAAGGGACTTCACAAGTCAAGAGAGCTAAGATCGATCTCTTGAGGTCTCAATATGAATCATTTAAAATGCTTGATGATGAATCTATTGATTGTACGATTACTAGATTCACTAAAATCACCAATGTTCTTTCTTCCTTAGGTGACGTCATCTCCAACGATCAAAAGGTGCGCAAAGTGATTCGGGCTCTTCCTCCATCTTGGGAGATAAAGGCCACCACCTTGAAGGAATTGAACGACAAGTTGGGATGGACATCATTAGTCTCATTGGGAACCTAAAGACCCATGAGATGGAGAAGAAAGTAAGAGAAGAGGCCGCTCCAACAAAGAAGAAGTCCTTAGCTTTCAAGTCTTCATCCACTCTTGAAGACGATGAAGAAGATGAAGAAGAAGATGAGGAGCTCTCTCCTCCTTGTGCGAAATGTCAAAAGGATGTACCGGAGGAACAAGCTCAACTTCCGGAGAAAATTTGAAGGCAAAGAGGAGAGGAAAATTATATGCTACAATTGCCGAAAGTCCGGACACATCATGGCGGATTGCCCGGAGTTCAAGAAGAAGATGACCTCCTCCTTCAAGCCAAAGAAATCGGAAGAAAAGAAAGCATATAAGGCAACTTGGGATTCGGAAAGCGAGTCCGAGGAAGAGGCGGATGTAGCAAATATGTGTTTCATGGCAAACACACCTAAGGTAACCCCTCAACCCCTTGATGATGAAGATGATGAATTAAGTAAGGAAGTTCTTGTACATGCTTTTGTTGAACTTTCTGAAACTTATGATAATAAGAAAATTGAATGCTTTAAATTACAAAAGGAAGTTGCTTTTCTTAAAAATCAACTTGCTATGGTTTCCAAAGAAAAAGATGATATTTCTTCCAACCTCATTTCTATTCAAAATGAATTTAGTGCCTACAAGGTTTCTTGTAAGGCTAAATTTCCTATTGTTGATGAAAAAGAAATTTCTTCTTTAAAAACCAAAATGGTTGATTTCGAGAAGGTTTTGAAAGATTGTGCTTTTAACACTAAGAAACTTGAGGAAAAATTTCTAAAAAGCACACATCACATGCTAAGATTCCTCATGCTCACACTACACCTAACACTTCTCATGCTCATGCTCACAAAGCTCATGCTCACAAATCACACACCCATTATGCTTTTAAATATGGTAGAGTATATAGATGCACATATTGTGGTAAAAATGGACATTTAGCTAAGTTTTGTTATGATCAATTAAATAGATCCAATAATCTTGTTTGGGTTCATGGCTCTAACCCTCAAGGACCCAAGAAAATGTGGGTACCAAAATCAAGTCCTAAATTGTTTGATGTAGGTACACACTAAGGCTCCAAGACGTAGGGAGCGGTGGTACCTTGATAGTGATTGTTCAAGACACATGACGTGGGATATCAACAACTTTACAACCCTATCAAGGTACATGGAAGGTGGCTCCGTCACCTTCGGGGATGACTCCAAAGGGACTATCATCGGTATAGGTAACATTCAAATTGGTGCATCTCCTATTATTGAGAATGTTGTTTTAGTTGAAGGTTTGAAACATAATTTGCTTAGCATTAGTCAATTTTGTGATCGTGGACTTAAAGTTGTTTTTGATGATTGTTCTTGCAAGATTTTTGATATTAAAACAAATGATTGTATTCTCACCGGTTTTCGTGATGATAATGTTTATATCATTGACATGCTTAATATTGAGTGTTCTACTAAATGTTTGAATGCTTTTGATGAAAATTCTTGGCTTTGGCATAGAAGATTAGGACATGCTTCTTTGAACATCTTTCTAGGATTAATTCAAAGGAATTGGTGAAGGGTATTCCTTGCTTGAAGTTTGAGAAAGACCGCATTTGTGGTGCGTGCCAACTTGGGAAACAAACCAAGTCTTCCTTCAAACCAATCAAGGATATCATGTCAACTAGGCCTTTAGAATTAATTCATATGGATCTTTTTGGACCTACTAAAACTAAGAGTTTAAATGGTAGTAGATATGCATATGTTTTGGTTGATGATTTTTCCCGTTTCACTTAGGTTTTCTTTTTGGAACACAAAGATCAAACTTTTTCTCATTTTAAGATTTTTCGAAAAAGGGTTGAAAAAGAAAAAGGTTTTCCGATTTTGAAAATAAGAAGTGATAGAGGTGGTGAGTTTGTAAACCAACTCTTCATGACTTATTGTGATGAAAAGGGAATTAAGCATGAAATGTCTTGTCCTAGAACTCCACAACAAAATGGAGTTGTAGAAAGGAAAAATAGAACACTTCAAGAGATGGCTAGGACAATGATAAGTGAATACGACCTCCCTCAATATTTATGGGCCGAGGCCGTAAACACCGCATGCTATATATCTAACCGTATTTATTTGTGTAAAATTTTTCCAAAACATCTTTTGAAATGTATCACTCTAGAAAACCTAATGTTGCTTATTTCAAAGTTTTTGGATGCAAGTGTTTTGTTTTAAATACTAAAGAGAATTTGGGTAAATTTGATGCTAAGGCTTATGAAGCAATTTTTGTTGGATATTCTACAACTAGTAAAGCTTATAGAGTATTCATTAGATCTTCTCGTACCATTGAAGAATTCATGCATGTTAAATTTGAAGAATCTAATGTGGTTGTTGAGAATGTTGTAGAGATTGAACCATTAGGTGAAGACATGGAGAGACTATCCTTGAAGGACTCACCCGCTCAAGAAGAAAAGCAAGAATCTATTGGTGATGTTCAAGAGGATAAAGAGGAAAGCTCTCAACCGCTTCCTAAAGCTTGGAGATACGCTACAAATCATCCTAAGGAGCTCATCTTGGGTGATGCATCTAAAGGAGTCACAACGCGCTCCAAACTCCATGACCTATGTGGTAACTTTGCTTTCATTTCTCATTTTGAACCCAAAGGCATTCTTGAAGCCGAGACGGACCCATATTGGTTGCTTGCCATGC
Organism: Agave tequilana; assembly: GCA_038442645.1. Classification (NCBI taxonomy): domain Eukaryota; kingdom Viridiplantae; phylum Streptophyta; class Magnoliopsida; order Asparagales; family Asparagaceae; genus Agave; species Agave tequilana. The sequence goes on along the minus strand of JAVJIF010022032.1, from coordinate 55,873 downwards.
AAGAAGAACTCAATCAATTTGAGCGCAACCAAGTTTGGCACCTTGTTCCTAAACCCCACGATAGACCAATAATTGGTACTAAGTGGATCTTTAGAAATAAGATGGATGAGTCCGGAAATGTCATTAGGAATAAAGCTAGGTTAGTGGCCCAAGGTTACACTCAAGTTGAAGGAATTGACTTTGAGGAGACCTTTGCACCCGTAGCACGGCTTGAAGCCATACGGATGACACTAGCTTTTGCATCTTTCAAAAATTTTAAACTTTTTCAAATGGATGTGAAAAGTGCATGTTTGAATGGTTTTATTAATGAAGAAGTTTATGTTTCTCAACCTCCCGGTTTTATTGATCATGTTTATCCCGATTTTGTTTTTAAACTTGATAAAGCTTTATATGGATTGAAACAAGCTCCAAGAGCTTGGTATGAAAGGCTTTCTAGTTTTCTCATTTCAAATGATTTTATTAAAGGTAAAGTAGACACCACTCTATTCACTAAGCATGTTGATAATGATATATTAATTGTGCAAATTTATGTTGATGATATAATTTTTGGTTCTACTAATGAGCTTTTGTGCAAGGATTTTGAAAAGGTAATGCAACTTGAGTTTGAAATGTCTTCAATGGGTGAGCTCAATTTCTTCCTTGGACTCCAAATCAAGCAATTGCAAAACGGGACGTACATAAGTCAAGCCAAGTACGCAAAGGAACTTGTAAAGAAGTTTGGACTTGAAGGCTCAAAGACTTGCAACACTCCCATGGCAACTACAACCAAGCTTGATAAAGATGACCAAGGTAAAAATGTTGATATTAAATTATATAGAAGCATGATAGGAAGTCTTTTATATTTAACGGCAAGTAGGCCGGATATCATGTTTAGTGTGTGTCTTTGTGCTAGATTTCAATCGTGTCCTAAAGAGTCCCATCTTATTGCGGTAAAACGCATTATTCGTTATATTAAGGGCACTATTGGGATGGGTCTATGGTATCCGAAAACTGGAGATTTCTCAATGACGAGTTATTCGGATGCCGACTATGCGGGTTGTAGAGTTGATAGAAAGAGTACTAGTGGGACATGTCAATTTCTTGGTAATTGTCTTGTTTCATGGTCCTCTAGGAAACAAAATTCCGTAGACTCTCAACCGCCGAGGCGGAGTATGTTGCCGCAGGGGCTTGTTGTGCACAAGTCCTTTGGATGAAACATACTCTCCTTGATTTTGATTTGCATTTTGATCATATAAAATATTTTGTGATAATACTAGTACTATACACATGACTAAGAATGCAAATCAACATTGTAAGACCAAGCACATTGAGATTAGATATCACTTTCTTAGAGATCATTTTGAGAAAGGAGATATAGATATTGATTATGTTTCCACAGATTTACAATTAGCCGATATTTTCACTAAACCACTTGATTTTGCTAGATTCTCGTTTATTGTGGAGAACTTAATGTTTGTGTTATTGAATAGACATGTTTTTCATAACCCTTTTTGATGTATGACAAAAAGGGGGAGAATAAGTTTACATGGGACAAAAATAAGTTCATTTGGTCTTGGTTCCACATGAATTTATATGTTTTGGTTTTATGAGTTTTTGTTATGAGTCTTGTGTTTTATGAATTTGAGAACTCTTGTATTTTGTGTTTTATTGGTATTGTTTCAATTTGGTTTCAATGGCATCAAGAGTATGTTTTTGTGTTTTTAATAAATTCTTGTGTTTTTCATATAGCATAAATATAGCATAATTTGAGGGGGAGTCTTCTCCTCCCCCATATTTTTGTCTATAGCCTATTTGTTTTGTCATCATCAAAAAGGGGGAGATTGTTGGCCCAAGAGGTTACACTCTCTTGTTTTGTGTTTTGATGATGACAAACCAAATAAGAGCTATTTGGTACTAATGAATTTGTTCAAAATAAGTTTCAGGTTTTGTACCATGTTTGGAGACCATTGGCTTAGCTTTTGCAAGAACTTCTAAGTTTCACATAGCAAGGAAGGCAAATTGCACAATCAAGGAAGGATCATAGAAGAGAAGTCACAAGCAAGGCATTGGATGGCTCAAAGACTTGAAGATTGCTCAAAGAGTATTTAATCATTGTATTTTTAGTTTTATAGCTTGTTAAAGAATAGTGGATAGGTTTGAAGCTCTATCACACACGTTTTTGCGCACATGTTTATTCCAAAATGTTTTCTTATAATTTATACAAAAACAATTTGTTTACAAGATTTGGCCTACAGATATATATTTGTGTTTTATACAAATCTATGTTCAAAAGTATTTTTGTCAAAAACAAAATCTCCTTATATTCTTTCAAAAACCTGATTTTTAACCTGTTCCGGTCGACCGACCGGTCGACTGATTCTGTGTCAGGTTTGACCGGTCGACCGTGCAGTCGACCGAGGAACTGGCAGGTGCACGTATCCGTGTGCATGTCTGCCGGTCGATCGTGCAGTCGACCGACTACAAGTCACTCTGCTCTCGGTTAAAATGGGTCGACCGGGCGGTCGACCGCTGGCCTGCAACGGTCACATTTTTGAACTTGCGGTCGACCGACCGGTCGACCAACAGAGCCGTTTGAACAGTAACGGGCATTTTTTTTGAGCTGTTTATTTTTGTCTTTTTCTCACTTAAGTGAGTTTAAATGACTTATTTTGGGTTTAATACATTCTGATTAGCCTTAAAAATGTTTTATCTTCTAACCCTAGCCCTCTCCTATAAATAGAGGTGTTTGGGGAGAGATTGGTTCACCTAATTATTACAAGAAAAATTCAAAAGTTTAAGGCATTCAAAAGAGCTTGGTTTTGGTTTTGTGCTGAAATTCTCTCTCATTTTCTGAAGTGTTTTTCAAAAGAACTCTCTGATTTCATTTTCTTTTCTCCTTGCACACAAGAGCTTCATTCCTACTCATTGTTCTCTAAGGACCTTTTGTAAGGGAAGAGACAATTGAAAGAGAGAGTTTGTGGTCTTTTGGCTACTCAGAAATTCCTTGTACTTGAGATTGTGGAGTTGGGTACTCCATTGTATTTGTGATCTTTGTGATAGTGGAAGTAGCTAGAATCCTTCTGGGGAAGGCGGGGAGTAGAGCTGGGTGCTCGAACCTCGATAACATATCTTTGTGTTTGCGATTGGTTTACTTTTCCTTGTCATTACTTATTGCTTGAGATTGTCATTGCCATATTCATTTTCATTCATACTGTCAATCATTATCCCATACAACAAGGTTGCATTGCGCACCTCTAACTCATTTTACGAGGAAGCCGGAGGAAGGAGTTCAGAGCCCTTAATAGGGAATTCGGCTCTTAGTCTTGTTTTGGGAGATTGTAGCATTATATTTGCATCATAATTTTTAAATTGCTCTTTGATTAGCATTATCACCTATTCACCCCCCTCTAGGTGATTTTCACCAGAGCCCTTCACTAGGAATTCGGCTACACTCTTTGGTTACACTAAGTGTGTTGCAATTTATTTTTTAATTTCGCATCATTTGTCATTGGAGTAGCCATACACCTATTCACCCCCCCTCTAGGTGTAATTTCAAGATCCTTAGTGGATAGTTAAAATCCTTCTGTGTGAAGGCGGGGACGTAGGGCAGTGGCTCGAATCTCGAAACATATCTTTGCATTTGTGTTTGGATCGCTCTTTCTCTCAACTCTCTACACTTATATCTTGCATTGCTCTTATTGCTCATTTATATATATGTTTGATATTGTTTGTGTGCTCACACTTGTGTTCAACAAAGAGAGCTATTGAGCACCTCAACTCTTAGTTTAGAGGAATCGTGAGGAGAAGTTCTAATGCCCTTCACGGGGAATTCAGCTTCACTCTTGGTTGCACGTTGTGTGTTAGCTTTAAGTTGGGTAAGATCATAATGTCCAGATTTGTTGGTTGTAACCGCCTGTTTTATTAGCTGGAGATAAAATTTGTTGGCCGAAGATACCTGTTGGCTGGGTTCAATCTATGCAGTTGAGATCTAATCTGGTAGTTTTCGAGAATTCGCAGCTTATTTGTGCTGGAGGATTCTTCCAGAAGCATCCATTACCGAGGAGAAATCAGGCTCATTAGTGCTTCCAGAGGTGATATCAGGCCTAACAAATCGAGCTTGGACCTAAGCTCTTGGGCGCTTGATCTGGAGTGTTGTTAGGCTCGATGAGTCAGGGTTGAACTCGAGATCTCGGATCTTGACTTGAGGTTGGATGGCGGAAACACTCAGTCCATGGCTGAGCGATGGTTTGTTCCCTCGTTGCATCTCCGGTTTGCCACGTGTCACGATCTCCTTCGGAGTCGAGAATTGACCACTACATACATGTATTGCATATGCCTAAACTATAGCAACAATAATGACTAGAGTTTGTTCTTAAAAAATGTCCCAAAAATATTCAAATTTTGTTAGAATTCTTGTTTGATGGCTATTTTCTTAATATATGCTGCTTTAATGTGTGCATGATTATTTGGATTCCCATTAGTTAGGAAGTTAAAGAAATTTGGAGGAGTAGAAAAATGTGGAAAATGTCAACATTACGGAGTTAACTAAATTTTATTTGAAGTCAAAATTCATTAGCTGGATACACGAAAGTAATGATATCATATATTAATCATCAGAAAGGTTACATCTTTGAATGTCACTATAAAATACTACTAGGGTAGAGGATTTTCTTCTTCTTGAATGTTGATTAACTACACATTGAGTTGAGTCCTTAGTAGTTTGCTTATAAATTTCAAAAACCTAGTTCTATTTGAACTTGTGGTAAAAGTTTTAATAAACTTTATATACATATTTTTTATTAGAGTGCCCCTCGTAAATAATGCAAGCCTCCGCCGAAGTGCAGAATAGATGGTTAATCAACAAAAGAGAGTTTAATATGATGACAATAAATTCAAAATAAAAAATACCAACTTGACAAGCTTTATTTGATTATTTATTGGAAAATTTCGTTACAACCACCTACTTTTCTTTATAATTAGGAAAAAAACTCACTCTCTACTTTTACTCGCTACAACCTCATCCACCCCCTAAATTGATTCCTTTCGACCACCACTTATTCATATATTTTCATTTCTTACCCTTCGACATCATGTGAGGAAAGAGGGTAAAATCTTATTGATAGAGTTTTTTAAACACTTTTGAAAGTTAGTCAAAGATCGATGCAATCAATGGTGGCAAATATAAAAGCGTATCAGTCATATCAATAGTGGATTGCACAGGAGGAACAGGACCTAGTCGACTCAGCATTTGGCCTAGTCGACTAATGATACAAATAGAGAGCTGAAAATCTGTTTTATAAAGACTAGTTGACTAGGCCAAATCCCTAATCGACTAATATGAGTTATTAGTCGACTAGGATATTTTCTAGTCGACTAATTCGGCTATAGCAGCCTATTTCCAAATCTGATTCTAAATTCATTTCTGATTAGAATTAGGTGTTTTTTGTTTTTTTTCTTCGTAGTTTCTTTAGCTATATAAAGAGTGTATTGTCTCCAATATTTGTAACCAGTAATTTATTGATTCAATAAGAACTCTCTCTCCTTGTGCCGAGGACATAGGATAAAAGCCGAACCTCGTTAAATATTATGTTTTTCTCTTTCTTTTCATTATTTAATTGTTCGTGTGATTGATGAATATTCTTTGGTGCCCATCTTCTCTATTGCTTGGATTCCCAGCAAGTGATATCAGAGCTTTTCGGGTTTGACGGGGAGTTTTTTCCGTTCAGGTGGAGCAAATCAATTTGGTGACTGTCTACAGTTTCGTTTGCAGATAAAGATCTGATCTTTCCTATTTGATTTGTTTTCACTAATTATTTTCTGCATTGTGTTAAGGAATCTATTAAAAAGATGGCTGGAGAAAGTCAAACCACGGTGAAATCCATGAACCCACATCCGATGAAAATCGATGTGGTAAAGTTTGATGGCACGAACAATTTTAGGATGTGGTGGTATGAGGTGATGATGCATTGACGACATCAAACCTTGAAGTCACTCTACGACTGAAAGAAAAGCCGGAGGAGACTTCTGAAAAGGATTGAGACAAGATGAATAGGACGCATGTGGTCTGATAAGGTCTTGTTTGACGCAAGATATCAAGTATCATGTGCTACATAAGACGTCTGTAATGAAGATACGGGAGATTCTCGAGAAGAAATATCTGACGAAGAGTATTGAGTCTCGACTACTTCTAAAGAGAATACTTTATCACTTCCAGTTGAAGAAGATATTCTCAATTGTGGAGCACATGAACGACTGTACAAATCTTCTTACAGATTTAGTTAATGTGGATGTGAATATCGAAAAGAGGATAAGGTATTAATTCTTTTGAATTCTCTTCTTAATGAAGAGTATGAAACCTTCATCCTCACCTTGATTAATGGGAAACAATCACTTAACTATAATAATGCGTCAGCTGCTCTTGCAAATTATGAAGTGAGGAGGAAGGATAAACAATTTTCTTCCAATAGTAAATCAGCAGGGGCATTAGTGGTGAGAGGCAGGAGTTCCAATTAGAAGGGCAAAGGCGATCGCGAGATATCAAAGTCAAAATCAGTTTCAAAGATCTGAAGAAGAACCAGTGTGCCTTCTGCAAAGAGCTAGGGCAGTAGAAGATTGATTGTCCAAGGATCAAAGATAAGAAGGAGTCAAAGACTTAGGAAAATCTCGCATAGGTGATCAGTACACAAGCTGGAACTTCACAGGCAGGTGGATCGAATTCAGACTCATCGGTATTTTCATTCTCAGTCACTACTCCTACCATAGGTTACTCAGGTGTTTTGAGTGTTTGACCGATACAGGAGCTACCTATCATGTATGTCCCAATATGGATTGGTTTTCTAGTTTTAAGAAACTAGACGGATGTTTTGTGGTCATGAGTAATGATCATCCGTCATATAAAAGGGATAGGAACAGTCTTGATCAAGATATTTGATGGAATGTTACAGGAATTGGAGGATGTAAGATATGTACCTTGATTAGTCTCTAAATATACATATTTCATACCACATCTTCACATTTATTAAATATGAAATTCTGTTAATAACACCTCTCTTGCATGTTTCTAGGTCCATGGCATGAAATGAAGAAGCCCAAAATCCCATTTTTTTGGTGATTTCTACACATATAGCCAATGACTTTGGGGGTGAATCTGTCAAAACTGGGTGCCCATATCCTTAAAGCAGGAGGTACAGATGACAGGGGAAGAACTAACAGCACGTGGCAAGCAGCGCCGCAGGCGCGGTACCTTTATGGCCGCGGAAGCAAGGCCATGGCCGCATTTCCTCTACCATAGCTTGGAGCCGTGTGTCATGATTTGACGTTCGGCTGCGTACACTCTCTGTGGTGCCCCCATTTGCCTATAAATTGCCCAGCATTTTCAGAACAGAAAGGAGAAGGTTTTTAGGTTGTTTCTTCTCAATGTATATACTTTTTAGAGTAGTTTCTTCTCTTAGTTTAGGTTAGTTGTTCTTTTTCTTCTTCCTCTTTTGTATTTCCATTTCTTGTAGATCTTGTAATAGGGAAGAGAGTAGTATATAAGATGAAAGCAAGAGTTCTTGTAATGGAAGGTGACAATCTATGAAAGATTCGCTCTTTATCTCTCCTTATTTTCTTCTCTCTAACTCCTTTTACAAGCTTAGCTAATTTTCTTTCTTGGAAACTAACTACTAACTACTAACTTGCTTACTCTTTTCTTGATAATCCACATTAATATAATAGCCTCTACTTGACCTTGCTCTTGCAAGAACCATTAATGGTTCATGATGATGGATTCTAGCACGCTAACATTCTAACTCTCTAACAAGTAAACATTACTTTATTCCATGCTTGATCTACTTTCATTTTGATGTTTTAAGTGTAGCTTGCTTTTATTTATTGAGTTTGAATGTGAAAGTGATCTTATGGGTCATGCTTTGTAATGCTCTTGAACCAAGGACTAGTGATAGCTAAGGATACATATGATGCAACTATCACTAAGAGGTTAGCAGGGTTAGTGGAGCCATTAGTATTAGTAGCCATGAGTTTTCTTTCCTTTTTACTTTGTTTTAAAATATACGAAAAATCACAAATACATTCTTTTCTATGTTTCACACTTCTTTGTTTTCACTGTATCCTTCTCTTTCCATTCTTCGTTTTCTTTTCTTTTCTTTAAAATATAGAAGACCGTTAACATACACGTGAATAGATCGGTAAAGCTTCTATCGCCTCCCGTCCTTATGGATTCGACTTGTTTAGCCTCTATGCTAAATCGGAAGTATCGAGGAAGCCAAAGCACGCACTTTTAACTCGTGATTTCAGAACATACACTTTTCATGCACGATTTCTCCCAATCAAATTTTGGCACCATTATCGGGGATGGGAACAGTTTGATCTCACATTTTTATTAACTTTTCTTCTTTGTTTTTGGTGTGAAGGACAAAATTTTTAGAAATTTAGCATCGCAGAAATCCACACTTGTTTTTTGTGGTTAGGTAATTCTTGTATATTGCTATATTCTGCTGCTAGTTTCTATTACCTATACATTGCCATAATTTAAGAACTAAAATACAAAAATCAGATGCTTTAAAATGGTTTAGACATTTGCATCTAGGCACGTGCCAATTTTAATTCCAATATACTATATTTTGTTCTTGTATTGTTGTGATCTTGACTAAGGTGTACATATTGCATTGCATATTGCTTAGGACAAACACTTGAGTAATATACTCCCTTTTTTGTGTTCATTCTTTTCTATATTGCATACTTGCACGAATCAAAAATTAATAGGAAGTCATTACCTACCCTTAGGCCAAAAACCACCTCCCTACTCACACAACCCAAGCCTAAATAAAGTTTGCTATACGTTGGCCCCTAGGAACATCTCAAACTTATTTAAGAGATTGACCTAAGGGGAAAGTTGTTAGAATTTGACTCTTGTAAAATCGGTGTCAAAGGTTGGGGATTGAGAGGCGAAACCTCGAAGAACAGTAGTTTGGCTTAATTAGACCCGTTGCTCCGACACGGATACCTCCCATTGATCTTTCCCCTATCTGGCCGATTAACTTGTGGTCAGATTCCTACAATCTACCCCCTGTGGACAGTCTAACCAGTTAGGAGTCATCCAGGTCTAGGTCAACTCTAGTATAGACTTGTTTTTGAATTTTTTTTCTTTTTCTTTGTTTGTCTATTTGCTTGTTTGATTTTTCTTTTTTGTGATTATTGTGATAAAATGGCAACCAAAAATTTTCCAACCAAATGAATCCATTTTTCACTTCAATCTCATTTGATTCGGATATCTCTGACCCGCCTATGTACAACATGAACCAACTATATATGCCGGATTAGGATTATCCGACTCAATATGACCCATATCCCTAATCCTATGACTATAATTTTCAAATAATTTTCACTCTTCACAGAGTTCATGGGGATTCACCTCCCCTGAATAAAATTTTCTACTACCTTCTCAAAAATTTTCGCAATATTCATTCCCCGATTTTGCTTACTACACTCTTTTCTTTAATCACCCTCTGAAGAAAAATCTGATATGGAAAGGAGTATGGAAGCCAAGCTTGAGTCCCAATAACAAATTCAAAATTTGCTCAATTCACAATCCTTACTACATCAAACTCCATATACTCTTTTTCTAGAATATCTAATTGAAGAAAAATCTGAGCAAAAAAAGAGTTTGGAAGCCTTTTGTGAAAGGCGCAATAATCTCAAAATATGTTAGATTCATCATCTCAACTAAATTTCAAGAGTCATACTCATCTTTTCCAGTCACACCGATTCAAAACGAACAACATCTATCCTGGAAATGAATAAGGAACTCTTGCGTGAGTCCGAGCAACAATCGCAAAATTTGATGGACTCACGACTATACCATAATTTCTAAAACCAACTTCTATACTCACTTTTTCAAGAAGAACTAATTACAAAGAGTATGGAAGAAATAATTCAGACTAAAAATTCTATTACCTGGCTTATCAGTAGGTTAGACTCAATAATGAGTGAATTAATCAATGAGAATGAGGAAAGTCTTTCTTGTCAACCTTTGACCAATCCTTATATCCCTAACACTACCGATTGGACCCAAAAATTATGTTATTTTGGAATCAAGATTCAATTTCAGCACATCCATTGGAACTTGACTAAGCTCTATGTTTTGAAAATCACATTGACATTTTGGCAAGTTATCCCTTTCCTGAAATTGAAATTGAACATGAAAGTGATCCTGAACCTCAAGATGATAATTATATTTCACTTTTTGACTCAATAATTACTCCGGTATCTTTACCAGATTTTTTTCTCTATTCTGGAGTTAACATTGAATCCTATCTCAGTACACTACGAAATTGAATCATCAATATTTTATGATCACATTCCATTAATGGGAAAAGTGTGTAAACATCAATTCTTTGGTTTGGACCCCATTATTGAACCAATTTTGACTCTCACTTTTGAATCTCGACTTGATTTGAGTCAAATTTCTGAGTCAGTATCGGTTTTTATTTTTGTTCCATTTGAGCCCAAATCAATCATCTCTAAAAATCACACTTCATTGTTGGACAAAGGTGTTGAACAAAATGTCTCAAGAATTATTATTGAAAATTGAAAATTTAATGGGGAAATTTTTTTAAATAAAATCATATACTTCAACATTTTTTACTCGGTCATAATAAAGAGGTCACTGGTGGGTTCCTTCAAGATACATAATATCTGAATTGGGCCGAATTTTGTGGATCAATCAGACCACCATCGGAACCACCAGCTTGAGGTAAGCTTTTCTTTCCTATTTGTTTCATGCATATACATATTCACGGTGCATTGAGGACAATGCATGAGATAAGTGTGGGGGAGAATTTACTAACATAGTTAGTTTTAATTTTTTTCTTTTACACTACTTTTTAGAAAAATTTTAGATTTTTCTTTCATATAAAAACTCTTTTCTTTTCTTTTTACAAAACTTTTTGAAATTAGAAAATTAGTTTTGATTTATTTTAAGAAAGTTAAGAAGATCTTAAGAATTAAGAAGACCTAAAATTATGAATTCTTAAACTCAGTCAAAATAATAGATCTTGTTTAAATTTTAGGATAAAAAGTAAAATTAGAAAGACAATTTGATCTTGAATTTTTGTCTTAGATATATGCACTTCACACTTACACAATTTTTTGGGATTGAAACAAAGACTGAAAATGCCATAAAAAAATGTCATAAAAAATGCCATAAAAATATATAAAAAAGGATGATAAAATCGCTTATTGAAATTGGGTAGTTATGCCTCAGGAAGCATGATTATTTACGCCTAAAATGGTAGACAAAAATAAAATAATCCCTCTAGTTTTGTGACCTTGTTTACTCGAATCCTTAAGCCCAAGCGATATTTTCTCATCTGTTCTCTAAAATCATCTTGTTTGGGAGTAATCGGCTAAAGGCTAACTACCCGGGTAAGCTTGAAAGTGTAAGAAAATTAAGGGAAGAAAAAAATAATATAAATAAATGGCATGAAAGTTATAGTCAATATTCCAAAAATCTTCGCAGTTCACAAAGTGCATATTTTTCTAAGAGCTATTATGAAAGATCAAAGAATCAATTCAATTTTAAATTCTTAAATCTAATTTATAACAAGATTTTGCATTTAAACTTATTTTAAGGAAGAATAATTTCTGGTTTTGTAAGATCACCTAGAGGGGGGGTGAATAGGTGATGGCTAATCTAAAGGTCACTTATGAACAAATAATGCGGAATTAAAACTAAGTTGACCAAATTAAAGCTTCTTATTAATTTAACACTTATGTATAACCAAGAGTGTTGCCGAATTCCCCTTGCGAGGCTCTGGACAAGCTCCTCTAGATTCCCCTTGAATGGGTTGAGGTGCCGCGTTGGCTCTCTTGGTTGAATACAAGTGTTAACAACAAACCCAAGCAAGTATGTATATCAATTATGAGCACAAGGGAATATATCATGCATATAAGATGAACACAATAAATTTGAATGCAAGATATAAAAGAGACAAAGAGAGAGAGAGGGAAGAGTAAGCAATCGCAAACACAAAGGGTTTGTTTCGAGGTTCGAGCACACTTGCTCTACATCCCCGCCTTCGACACACGAAGGGTTTCCACTATGCAAGATCCCAATGGATCTCTCCTCGGTGCCGTACACCTACAAACCCTCGGACTCCCAAGTCCCGTACACACCACAAGCCCACCGGCTTGACGAGGACGCACCTCGCACCACAAGTTCGCACCCGAACTCAACCACAACGAGCACACTTGCCCGTTTCCTCAAAATTACAAGAAAAGATCTCTTTGATGATCACAACTCTTGATCACCTAAAGAGTACTCTCACTACAACACACCTATAGGAATATCTAGCAATGAATAGCTCAAGTGTGGTGTGAGAAAATCAAGGAAAGAAAGCTATGGAGGAAAACACAAGAAATCACTTAAACACTCTCTTGATAAAAACTCTTCCTTTTGATTGGAAGTATTTGCACTAAAATCTTGTAGAGAAACTCCTCTAAAAGTGTCTGAAAAACAGCTCAAGAAGTCTCCTAAATGTTCTATGTAAAACAGATGACAAAAACCCTTTATATAGGCTGCCCAGAAAAAGAGCCGTTGGGGTTCTGTCAGAGCTGGCGGTCGACCTCCGGTCGACCGGCCAACGGTCATTTTTCTGACCGTTGCAGCCACCGGTCGACTGGTGAGTCGACCGCTCTTCTGGAATGAACTGTCGGTCGACCGATCCGGTCGACTGGCAATTTCCAGAGAGCAACAGGTTTGGGTCGGTCGAGTATCGGTCGACTCCGGTCGACTGATACGCACATGCACAAAACTGTGCATGTCGGTCGAGTGCCGGTCGACTGCCGGTCGACCGGTCACTGAGAAATTCTGAAAAATCAGAACTTCCAGGACCTGAAAAATTTGGATTTAGGTTTTGGGTCTTGGATAAAATGTTTTGGTCTTGAAAAATCATAGAGTATGAGCATGTGTCATACTACTATCAAGGTAAAATACTTGGTAAAAATTCTTTTAATAAAAACCTAATTTTCCATGAAATGTTTTTCCAAACCTTTATCAAATACAAAAACAAGATATTTGAGTCCATTTAAAAGCATAGTGTGTATGGATATGATCCACTACACAATCAATATGAAATATCTATGTTTTTGAAATCTAGTATACAACTTGGTTTTGGTTAAAGAATATACATGATAGAAATACCAAAAACCAACAAATATTTTGTCTCAAAGAAAAATCTTTTTCCAAATAAAAATTCTTTTCTAAACAAAATCTTTTATGAAAGCACTTTAAATCAAGAGTTCTAATCAAGAGTGTGTGTGTGATATAGACTTGAGCAATCCACCAACTATCTATCCTTTACATTTTTACTAAAACAAAAATACAAATTCTATACCTAGACACAAGTCTTCAACTTCTTGAAGTCTTCACTTGAAGGCTTCTCATCTTCTTGACTTGGTCCAAGCTTGATCCAAAACTCCTTGGATCACCACATGCAAGCTCCAAATCTTGTTCTTTTATCCTTTATTGAGCTATGCACCTACTAAGATCTTGATCATGAATCTGTCACTAATTAGCACAAGATCATTAGTAAATATAACTTCATGAGTTGATCATCATCAAAACTAGGGCGATAGGCCTTTGGGCCAACAATCTCCCCCTTTTTGATGATGACAAAACTCATGAAATTATATATGCATGGATTAAAGTAAAGCTTCAAAGAAGCTCCCCCTTAACTCATGCATACAAGATATGGCAATAAAAGCACATGACATGTATGCAATGTAGGAGATGCAATCATATAGATCAAATCATAAATCAAATCTTTTGCTCCTAATTGCAAGACAACATATATGCATAAATACAAATCTTACTCCCCCTTAAGCAAGGAACCAAATACTTCTCCCCCTTAAGTAAGGAAATCATGAAATCATGCATATAAAATCACAAATTCTTCTCCCCCTTTTTGTCAATCATCAACAAAGGGTTCAAAGTTCAATTAAATCAAACAAATTTTCTCCCCCTTTTTGTTAAAAACAAAGAGATCAAGAGGGGTAAATACAAATTAATCAATAAAATTTATATGCGATATAAATTCATGAAGAGGAAGACGTTAAGTTAGCTTCCCGACACATATACATTACATGAAAGAGGGATGACAAGCCCTAATTCACATAACGTATAATATGTCATGCATAAGAGGAGATGTGAAGCTCCCCCTACATACGTATATCATGAAAAGAAGAGTTGTCAAGCTCCTCAAATTATAATATACTCAACATGAATCTACATATGGAAGAGATGTTAAGCTCTCCTTGCATATAGACAATACAAATCAAAAATTTTGAATTTTTCTTTATCAAAACAAAATCTTAACTTTTTCTTAGTAACAACACATTTTGAGATATCAATTGTAAAATAAACAAATTTTGAATTTTTGATACCAATTTCAAAACACAATGCATAAGCTTATTATGAAATACCAATTTGAAATCTAATTAAGCTTAGCATCAACAATCTTTGTGCTTTATAGGAAATACCACTTGTAAAATAAGCACAAATAGATAACATATATGTATGACAAGATAATACCAATAGAAATTGATATAATTTGAAGACATTCATACATACAATCAAAATATGGATATACACAACATGAAGTCATACTGATACCAATTGCAAATAACCAATGATACCAATTGAAAAGTAAGCATAAGTGTATACATCATATAATCTACCATATGAAGAATTCGAACTAGTTAAATGAACTTGTTTAAAGAACTAGTACGAGATCCTTCCATCAAGGAATAAGTTAAAAAGTTTTTCATGAAAGATCAATGAAACACAAGGCACTAAAACACTCTAATCCATAAAGTCCATTTAATGTTTTCAAGAGATGTGAGTGTACTAATGTTATGTGAAGCATGGCATCATGAAAATTAGCAATAAAACTCAATATTCCTTCAAATCATAAATTTTGAATTCTTGAAATCCATCACAAAAAATTTTATTGTACCAATTTTTTTAAAAAAAAAACACAAAATTTTATTAAAAAAAAATTTATATTTCAAGATATACGTATGTTTTGTCAAGACATTAAGTATACATACATATCCCTAACACAATTGAGTCCATATATATAGATTTGCATTAAAGGCAAATGACTCAAGAGGTATCCATGTATATCTTAATGTTTTGGCAAAATAACCATATACATGAAATGAAATCACATGATCATAACATAAATCCAAATGGGAATACAAGTTTAAGAATGTAATGATCATCAACATAAGGCTATACTAGTACATCTAATAGGCACAAATAAGCATTCAACCCAATCATATATAGATTTATTTGTGGTCCATAAGGTGTACAAGTATAAATCCAAGTGTTGACAAATACTAACATCTAAACTAATATTCAATACAATGAAGCATCAAATTTTGAAATCACAAAGGAATTTATCCATAAAAATAGAATCATGTGCAATACTTGAAGAATAGATAACTAGTTTAAATAATTTTTGACAAACTAGTTAAAGATCCTAAAAAAATATAAGATCATATGTATTTCATGAATACTACTAAATACATAAAAGTTCAAGCACTCATATTCCATAAAGCTCCAAATTATATATTTTCTTCAAGATAGAGTGTTCAAAGGTTATGTAAATAGTGTCTACATGAAATAGTCATTGAAGCCCAAAACGATCATAAGTCAAAATTTTTAACAACAAATCATGAAAAATCATTTTTCACTGAAATCAACATTTTCATGGTATATGTATGGTTTATACAAATCTAACAATATGCATACATATCCCAAAAATAAAAGAGTCTATTAAATGTTTGCATGAAGGCAAGAGACTCACGGGTATACATGTATATTTATTAGATTTGAATTAAGCATGCATATACATGAAGTAAATCACTAAAATAGGTAAAACATGTATATATGAGAATTATCAAAACTAGATTATACATATGCATAAAGTGGATACAAGTGAGCATGAAGTTCAAATTATTTAAGAGTCAATTGTAATTCACTATTTGTATATATATACATACAAGTTTGACAAATCTACATCTAAGCATGTAACTACCACATAAAGCACACAAAATCTTAAAACAAAATCATGAACATGCTATGAATGTATGAAATAAGTAAAAGCATGTATATAAAAAATAGGAGTTAAGAAATTGTTACCAACTTCAAAGCTCCAAGCATGGTGATCTTTTCCACCATAATTCCCTTGATAGCAATGCATCTACAAGAGTGTCCATCATATCCATTGCATTCGCTACCAAGGCACCAATCCTCTCACGTTTTGTGAGAGCCTCCACCTATATCAAAATCAAAGGGTGGGGGTTTTGGTACCCATGTTTTCTTGGGTCCTTTGGGGTTAGCATTGTTATAAGGAACCCAAAATTTATTATACTTAGCAAAATATAAATATGGTTTCTTATCAAAACAATATCTTGCTAGATGGCCTTTGCGGCCGCAATGTGTACAAATGTACACCTTAGCATGATGCTTATGAGTGTGATTGTGATAGTGTTGTGCATCATAAGCATGAGCATGATGTGTATGTGCATGAGCATGTGGAGTTTGTTTCTTGGGAAACATGGACTCCAATCTAGTATGCTTAAATGCACAAGAGTTCAAAGTTGAACTCAAATTATTCATTTTATTTTTCAAATTCTTAATCTCATTAGTGTTAGCATGAAAAGCATGATGAGATGAAGAATCATTTTTCTTTTTCTTTTGAAAAACATTATCCTTTTCTTTTTCAACAAATTTTCTTTTTAAAGATTTATTTTCTTCCAAAATACTTTCTTTTTGTTTTTCAACCATAGCAATATTATCCTTCAAAATAGTGTTCCCTTCACAAAGATCATTCAATTTTGAAAATAAGGAAACATTCTCATTTTTCAAATCTTCTTTTTCTTTTTCTAAGCATGCGACTTTATTTCTAAGTGAATCATTTTCATTAAGTATGCAATCAAATTCCTTTTTCAAAATCTTGTTATCTTTTTCTAAACATGCAATGTTATCTCTAAAAGAGTCATGTTCTACATGCATGCAAGCAATTTCCTTTTTCAAATTTTTATTATTTCTTTTAAGCATGTCATATTTTTCAAGTATAAGATGACAAAAGGTAGTGAGCTCATCATATGACATGTTCTCATCATCGGATTCGGAATTTACCTCAAGGGGGTCATCCCCTTGGACCATGTAGCACTTGTTGGAGGTGTCGCTTCCAACATCCGAATCACTCCCCGCAAGGTATTGTTCATTTTCGCCAAGGGAGATGAGGGTGTTCCATACTACAAAAGCCATATCAATATTAGAAACCCTAGATAGATAATCATCATTTAGGGTTGATTTAAGAGCATGAAGGGCTTTTGTATTAGCCTCAAGATTCTTACCATCTATACAATAAGCATTATTAGTAGTGGCAAGATATACATTATAACCTAGGGCTTTGAGGAATAATGACATCTTAACTTTCCAAATGTGGATGTTAAGAATATCAAAGGTGGGTGGTGACATAAAGTCCATGGTGAGGTGTGTGTGTACAACAAATATTGTGATTAGCCCAAATGTAGGATCTTTAACTCTTAGGTTGTTAGACCCTTATCAAGAGCACTAGCTCTGATACCAATTGTAAGATCACCTAGAGGGGGGGTGAATAGGTGATGGCTAATCTAAAGGTCACTTGTGAACAAATAATGCGGAATTAAAACTAAGTTGACCAATTAAAGCTTCTTATTAATTTAACACTTATGTATAACCAAGAGTGTTGCCGAATTCCCCTTGCGAGGCTCTGGACAAGCTCCTCTAGATTCCCCTTGAATGGGTTGAGGTGCCGCGTTGGCTCTCTTGGTTGAATACAAGTGTTAACAACAAACCCAAGCAAGTATGTATATCAATTATGAGCACAAGGGAATATATCATGCATATAAGATGAACACAATAAATTTGAATGCAAGATATAAAAGAGACAAAGAGAGAGAGAGGGAAGAGTAAGCAATCGCAAACACAAAGGGTTTGTTTCGAGGTTCGAGCACACTTGCTCTACATCCCCGCCTTCGACACACGAAGGGTTTCCACTATGCAAGATCCCAATGGATCTCTCCTCGGTGCCGTACACCTACAAACCCTCGGACTCCCAAGTCCCGTACACACCACAAGCCCACCGGCTTGACGAGGACGCACCTCGCACCACAAGTTCGCACCCGAACTCAACCACAACGAGCACACTTGCCCGTTTCCTCAAAATTACAAGAAAAGATCTCTTTGATGATCACAACTCTTGATCACCTAAAGAGTACTCTCACTACAACACACCTATAGGAATATCTAGCAATGAATAGCTCAAGTGTGGTGTGAGAAAATCAAGGAAAGAAAGCTATGGAGGAAAACACAAGAAATCACTTAAACACTCTCTTGATAAAAACTCTTCCTTTTGATTGGAAGTATTTGCACTAAAATCTTGTAGAGAAACTCCTCTAAAAGTGTCTGAAAAACAGCTCAAGAAGTCTCCTAAATGTTCTATGTAAAACAGATGACAAAACCCTTTATATAGGCTGCCCAGAAAAAGAGCCGTTGGGGTTCTGTCAGAGCTGGCGGTCGACCTCCGGTCGACCGGCCAACGGTCATTTTTCTGACCGTTGCAGCCACCGGTCGACTGGTGAGTCGACCGCTCTTCTGGAATGAACTGTCGGTCGACCGATCCGGTCGACTGGCAATTTCCAGAGAGCAACAGGTTTGGGTCGGTCGAGTATCGGTCGACTCCGGTCGACTGATACGCACATGCACAAAACTGTGCATGTCGGTCGAGTGCCGGTCGACTGCCGGTCGACCGGTCACTGAGAAATTCTGAAAAATCAGAACTTCCAGGACCTGGAAAATTTGGATTTAGGTTTTGGGTCTTGGATAAAATGTTTTGGTCTTGAAAAATCATAGAGTATGAGCATGTGTCATACTACTATCAAGGTAAAATACTTGGTAAAAATTCTTTAATAAAAACCTAATTTTCCATGAAATGTTTTTCCAAACCTTTATCAAATACAAAAACAAGATATTTGAGTCCATTTAAAAGCATAGTGTGTATGGATATGATCCACTACACAATCAATATGAAATATCTATGTTTTTGAAATCTAGTATACAACTTGGTTTTGGTTAAAGAATATACATGATAGAAATACCAAAAACCAACAAATATTTTGTCTCAAAGAAAAATCTTTTTCCAAATAAAAATTCTTTTCTAAACAAAATCTTTTATGAAAGCACTTTAAATCAAGAGTTCTAATCAAGAGTGTGTGTGTGATATAGACTTGAGCAATCCACCAACTATCTATCCTTTACATTTTTACTAAACAAAAATACAAATTCTATACCTAGACACAAGTCTTCAACTTCTTGAAGTCTTCACTTGAAGGCTTCTCATCTTCTTGACTTGGTCCAAGCTTGATCCAAAAACTCCTTGGATCACCACATGCAAGCTCCAAATCTTGTTCTTTTATCCTTTATTGAGCTATGCACCTACTAAGATCTTGATCATGAATCTGTCACTAATTAGCACAAGATCATTAGTAAATATAACTTCATGAGTTGATCATCATCAAAACTAGGGCGATAGGCCTTTGGGCCAACAAAGCTATGATCTTTGATCACTTAAATTTCACAGAAATATTTCAATACTTTTATCTATTTCAAAATGTGTTTTCAAAATACTAACATTTGATTTCTTTCTTTATGGATTTTGCGGGTGTAATCCGTTGAAAACCCTCAGGAGACAAACTCTTCCTCTGGGAAAAACCTAGAGGTTTAACGGCTTGTTGCACATTCTCAGTGCAATCACGTCACCTGCGAAAGTGGTGTAATAATTTTCTTAGTTTTCTGTTTTGCTTGAGACGAGTAAAAAATAAGTGTGAGGGTGTGATTACTCTCTAAATATGCATATTTCATTATCACATCTTCATATTTATTAAATATGAAATTCTGTTAATAAGACATCTTTTGTATGTTTCTAGGTCCATGGCATGAAATGAATAAGAAGCCCAAAATCTCATTTATTTGGTAATTTAAACCCTACAAATATTGCCATTGACTTTGGGGGTGAATCTGTGAAAACTGGGTGCCCATATCCAGAAACCAGGAGGTACAGGAGACAGGGGACGAACTGACAACACATGGCAGGCAGTGCCACGCGCGCGGTACCTTTATGGCCACGGAAACGAGGCCATAGCTTGGAGCCGCACGCCATGATTTGATGCGCGGCTCCGTACACTATCCCTGGTACCCCCTTTTGCAAATAATTGCCCAGTATTTTCAGAATAGAAAGGAGGAGGTTTTTAGGGTTGTTTCTTCTCCATGCATATAGTTTTTAAAGTATTTTTTTCTCTTTAGTTTAGGCTAGTTGTTCTTCCTCCTCCTCTTTTGTATTTTTTATTTCTTGTAGATCTTACAATAGGGAAGAGAGCAGTACATAGGATGAAAGTAAGAGTTCTTGTAATGGAAGGTGACAATCTATAAAAGGTTCTCTTTTTATCTCTCCTTGTTTTCTTCTCTCTAACTCTTTTTACATGCTTAGCTAATTTTCTCTCATGGCAACTAACTACTAACCACTAACTTGCTTACTCCTTACTTAATAATCCATATGAATTTAATAGTCTCTACTTGACCTTACTCTTGCAAGAGTCATTGATGGCTAATGATGATGGATTCTAAGACTCTAACGTCCTAACTCGCTAACAAGTTAACATTACTTTATTCCATGCTTGCTCTACTTTAGTTTTGATGGTTTAATTTTACTTGCTCTTTTTTGTTGAGTTTGGATGTGAAAGTGATCTTATGGGTCATGCTTTGTAATGCTCTTGAACCAAGGACTAATGATGGCCAAGAATAGATGTGAGGCAACTATCACTAAGAGGTTATCATCGTTAGTGGAGCCATTAGTAGTTAGTAACCATGAGTTTTCTTTCCTCCTATGTTTTAGAAATATACAAAAAATCACAAATACATTCTTTTCTATGTTTCCCACTTCTTAGTTTATCCTTCTTTTTCTATTCTTTGTTTTCTTTATTTTTCATTCTTTAAAACATAGAAAAACTGTTAACACACACGTGAATAGACCGGTAAAGCTTCTATCGCCTCCCGTCCTTTTGGATTCTACCTGTTTAGCCTCTATGCTATAACGGAAATATCGAGAAAGCCAAAGCACGCACTTTTAACTCGTAATCTCAAAACATACACTTTTCTTGCACGGTTTTCCCCGATCATATCTCAACTGAAAAGAAATCTTATCTTTTTTGGTGCTTTAGAAGCATTGGATCTTAAAGTATCTATTAGGGATGGAGTTCTCAAAATGATTAAAGGTTCGATGATTGTTTTGGAGGGCGTCCGACGCAATAATTTTTACTACTTGAAGGTAGTACGGTTACAGGGCAAGTGGCAACTTCTATAATTTCAGATAATGATTACACCTAACTCTGACATATGAGGCTTGGACATACAGTATAAAAGTCTTTGCGAGCTCTTGCAAAGTAAGATTTATTGAAAGTTGCCACTACCTGCAAATTGAAATTGTGTGAACATTGCGTCATTAGAAAGAAGACCAAGGTGAGATTGTGCACCACAACTCATTGCACCGAGGGAATTCTAGATTATGTTCACACAGATGTCTGGGGACCTACCAAGACGACATTTATTGGAGATAACCATTACTTTTTAACTTTTATAGATGATTACTCTAGGCGATGTTTGGTATATACCATAAAGCACGGAGGGAAAGTTCTGGTGCTATATGTGGAGTGGAAGAAGAACAAGAGAAGGATACGGGAAGAAAGATTAAGGTACTACATTCAGACAACAGAGGAGAGTATACAAATGATCCGTTCCTACAGCTATATCATGATGAGGGCATAGAAAGGCACTTCACTGTGAGAGAAACACCGCCATAAAATGAGGTGGCTGAAAGGATGAATATCATCTTACTAGAGATGGTCCATTGCATGTTATCCAACACCGGCATATCAAAATCTTTTTGGGCTGAGGCATTGGAATATGCTTGCCATCTTGTTAACAGGTTGTCTTCGTCTGCAACAGGAGGTAAAACTCCTCTAGAGGTTTGATCAGAAAAGTTGCTGAAGATTATGATTCGCTATGGATATTTGGGTGTCCGACCTACTATTATGTCAAGAAAGACAAGTTGGACCCAAGGGTGAGAAAAAACGTGTCGTAGGATTCAAGGAAGGAGTAAAAGGCTACAAAATTTGAGATCCAAAGGACAGAAAATTTATCTTGAGTAGAGATGTCATGTTTGATGAGGCTTCAATGGTGAAGCCTATAAACTCTCAGCAGGTGAAGAGTCAGACGACCAAAAGGATATTGCAGCCGATGGAGTGTGATGTTACTTCACCGTCTCTAAAAAGAAACATTAATTGAGGTCACGCCCTCAGCGACGCTGGGAGATCATCAGGTAGCTGAACAAAATGTTGATAATAATGAGGATTAGAAACAGGCTATGGGTAATGTTCAAGAATACATTGCAGTTGGAAGAACTCAGAGAAATCCACGTGAGCCCAGTTGGCTCACTACTAACATGATCGTAGCCTATGCTCTCCCAGTCATTGGAAAGGCAATCCCGTCTACTTACAGGGAAACTGAAATTAGTTCGGAGTTCAAGATGTGGAAGGATGTCATAATGGAAGAGATGAGTTCTCTACATAAGAACGACACTTGTGAACTATCAGAGTTGCCCAAGGAAAAGAAGGCGATCGGATGTAAGTGAGTATTTTCAAAGAAATAAGGATCTTCAGATGGTGATACTGTATGCTATAAAAGCTAGGTTGGTAGCTAAAGGCACGCTCAATGAGAAGGCATTGACCACAACGAGGCACTCTCACCTATTGTAAAACACTCGTCTATTTGGATTTTGTTCGCACTGGAAGCACAGTATGAGTTGAAACTTGATCAGCTCGATGTAAAAAGTCACCTTTCTTCATAGCGAACTTGAAGAGGAGATCTACATGTCTCAGCCGACGGGGTTCAAAATAGCAGGAAAGGGGAATATGGCATGCAAACTGAAGAAACTATTGTATGGATTAAAGCAATCTCCAAGGCAGAGGTACAACCGTATTGACAATTTCATAGGAGAAAAGAGGTACACACGAAGCCATTATGACCCATATGTGTATTACAATAAGCTACCTGGAGGAGAGTACATCTATCTATTGAAAATACACTATAGAGGGGGTGAATAGGTGTATTTGCTAATCTAATGACAAATGATGCGGAATTATAAACTAATTGCAATACACTATGTGTAACCAAAGAGTGTAGCCAAAATCTCTATAAAGGGCTCTGGACTATCTCCTCTTGATTCCTCTAAATAAGAGTTTAAGTGCTATATGAAGCTCTCTTGGTTCAACACAAGTATGGGCACACAATCAATATAAATTATATAAGTGATATGAACAATATGAAGCAATGCAAGATATAAGAGAGATAATTTAGAGATAGTGGATCAAACGCAAACACAAAGATATGTTTTGAAGTTCGAGCCACTGCTCTATGTCCCCGCCTTCACACAGAAGGATTTTTACTATGTCCACACAGAACCTCCCACACAGGGAACCTCCACTAAGAAATTGCAAATACAAACTTAGGAGTACACAACTTCTCTCTCTACCATAACCACCTCTACTTAAGAGGCAAGGCACAAAGCTAAAACAACAATCACCTCTATACAAGAGGGATAAGGCACAAAGCCGAACAACAATCACAATCACCTCTACACAAGAGGGATATGCACTAAGCCAAACCACAATCACCTCTACACTAAAGGGATGAACACAAGCCAAAGCAAAAGAAAGATTACAACTTGGTGATCACAATAGACCACAAACAACTGTTGGTGATCACAATAGACCACAAACAGTATTTCCCACAAAAATAATATCCTATAGATAGGACAGAGATGATAGTTCAAGTGTGAGAAAATAAGGTGTTTGAAAATAAAAAACACAAAGAAAATGTTGGCCCAAGAGGTTACACTCTCCATTGTTTTGTGTTTTGATGATAACAAACCAAATAAGTGCTATTTGGTACTAATGTTTTGATCTAGATGAATTTCAGGTTTTGTACCATGTTTAGAGCTCATTCGCTTCGCTTTTGCAAAATCTTCTAAGTTCCACATAGCAATGAAGGCAAATTGCACATCAAGGAAGGATCATAGAAGAGAAGGCAATTGCAAGGCATTGGATGGCTCAAAGATTGCTTCAGAGGTCCTTAGGATTTATTTTATAGCTTTATAGCATGTTAAAGAATAGAGAGTAGGTTTGAAGCTCAAACACACATGTTTTCACGCGTATGCCTTTTCCAAGTTTATTTCCTATAAAATATACAAAAATATTTTAACACTAATTCTTCTTCCTACAAATCTGTTTTTATGTTGTATATTGATTTCATGTTCAAAATAGTTTTGATCAAAATATTTTTCCTCTCAAAATTCCCTTTGTATTTCAATTTTTGACCTGAGCCGGTCGACCGGCTATATACCACCAGTCGACCGGAGTTCTGGCAGAGTGCACGTATCCGTGTGCACGTCTGTCGGTCGACCGTAGGCTACCGGTAGTCGACCGAAGTTTTTAGTTTGCTCTCTGGATCTGACCAGTCGACCGGTGGGCTACCGGCCTTCGACCGATAGTTCAACCTTTAGCTTTTCGGTCGACCGGCTGGCTACCGTTAGTCGACCGGTTATTTTTCAAAGTCTCAGTCAGGAGCAGTCGACTGTACCAGTCGACCGATAGTTCATAACGGTCAATTTTTTGAACTGTCGGTCGACCGGGCCAGTCGACCGATATGGCCGTTGAACAGTAAACGGGCATATTTTTAATTCTGTTTTAACTTGATTTTTGAAATTAAATATCCGTTGGAGGGTATATTTGGAACTAATTACTTCCTAATCTTCAGTAATTAATTCCTAAACCTAAACCCTAGCCCTCTCCTATAAATAGGGGTGTTTGGGGAGAGTTTCTTTACAACATTTTATTCAAGAGAAAATTCAAAAGTTTGGGATATTACAAAAGAGCTTGTTTCTTGTTTTTGTGCTGATATTTCTCATTCATTTTCAGAAGTGTTCTTGATATACTCTCTGAATTTGATTTTCTTTCTTCACTTACACAAGAGCTTCATTCCTTCTCAATATTCTCTAAGGACCTTTGTAAGGGAAGAGATATTTGAAAGAGAGAGTTTGTGATCTTTTGATTACTTAGAAATTGTATTGTGCTGAAATTGTAGGAGTTGGGTACTCCATTTGTAATTGATCTTTGTGATAGTGAAAGTAGCTAGAATCCTTCTGGGGAAGGCGGGGAGTAGAGCTGGGTGCTCGAACCTCGATAACATATCCTTGTGTTTGCGATTGGTTTACTTTACTTGCTATTACTTCTTGCTATTGATTGTGACTTGCATCATTCACTTGCATTCATCTCTATATTTGTTGCTCATTGCTTCATATTTTTAATTTGGCCCTTGATTAGCATTATCACCTATTCACCCCCCCCTCTAGGTGATTTTCAATTGGTATCAGAGCTTGGACTCTAGGTTTGGCTTAACATCCTTAGAGAGATCCTAAAATATTGCTAATCAACATTTTCATTCATCCATTCATACACTAGTAAACATGGCCGACAACATTAAATCCCCACCTAAATTTGATGGCCTTAATTTCCCTATTTGGAAGGTTAGGATGACTATATTTTTGCAATCACTAGGTAGCTTAGTTGCCAAATCCTTGACCAAACCCTATGAGGCACCCGATGGTGATGAGGGCACTTGGACCGACCTTGACTTTAAGATGTATGAGGCTAACTCAAATCCCAAAACTCCCTTCTTACCGCCTTGAATGAGGATGACCTTACACGTGTTATTCATTGCCAATCCGCCTATGAGATGTGGCAACACTTATTGGTCACGCATGAAGGGACCTCACAAGTCAAGAGAGCCAAAGTAGATCTCTTGCGGTCTCAATATGAATCATTTAAGATGCTAGATGATGAAACAATTGATTGCATGATTACTCGTTTCACAAAAATCACTAATGGTCTTTCTTCATTAGGTGACATCATCTCCAACGACCAAAAGGTACGCAAGGTGATACGGGCTCTTCCTCCATCTTGGGAGATCAAGTCTACTACCTTGAAGGAATTGAATGACAAAGACGAGATGGACATCATAAGTCTCATAGGGAACCTCAAACCTATGAGATGGAGAAGAAAGCAAGAGAAGAGGCGGCTCCAACAAAGAAGAAGTCTATAGCTTTCAAGTCTTCTTCCTCCACCATTGAAGACGAAGATGAAGATGAAGAAGAAGATGAGGAGCTCTCCCTCCTCGTGCGCAACATCAAGAGGATGTACCGGAAGAACAAGCAAAATTTCCGGAGACAGTTTGAAGGTAAAGAGGAGCGAAAGATCATTTGCTACAATTGCCGCAAGCCCGGACACATCATGGCCGATTTCCCGGAATTCAAGAAGAAATGACTTCCTCCTTCAAGCCAAGAAAGCAAGACGAAAAGAAGGCTTACAAGGCCACTTGGGATTCGGAAAGCGAGTCCGAAGATGAAGAAAAGGCGGACACCGCAAACATGTGTTTCATCGCAAACACACCCAAGGTAACCCTCAAACTCTTGAATCTATAGATGATAATGATGATGATTTAAGTAAGGAAGTTCTAGTGCATGCTTTTGTAGAACTTTCCGAAACTTATGATAACAAGAAAATGGAGTGTTTTAAACTACAAAAGGAAGTTGCTTTTCTTAAATCTCAACTTGCTTTGATTTCACAAGAAAAAGAGGATCTTTCTTCTAATCTTATTTGCATTCAAAATGAATTTCATTCTTATAAGATTTCTTGTAAGGGTAAAACCCTATTGTTGATAATAATGAAATTTCTTCTTTTAAAGCTAAAATGAGTGATTTTGAAAAAGTTTTAAAAGATTGTGCTTTTAATACAAAGAAACTTGAAGAAAAATTTTCAAAAAAACATACATCTCATGCTAAAGTTTCTCATGATAAGATTCCACATGCTCATACTTCTAATGCTTCTCATGCTAAATCTTTTCATGCTCACAATGCCAATGCTCACAAAACACACACCCATTATGCATTTAAATATGGTAGAGTTTATAGATGTACATATTGTGGCAAAAATGGACATTTAGCTAAATTTTGTTATGATAAATTGCATAGCTCAAATAATCTTGTTTGGGTTAATGGTTCTAACCCTCATGGACCCAAGAAAATGTGGGTACCAAAATCAAGTCCTAAAATGTTTGATGTAGGTACACACCAAGGCTCCAAGACGTAGGGAGCGGTGGTACCTTGATAGTGGTTGTTCAAGGCACATGACATGGGATATCAACAACTTCACAACCCTATCAAGGTACATGGAAGGTGGCTCCGTCACCTTCGGGGATGATTCCAAAGGCAAGATAATTGGTATAGGTAACATTCAAGTTGGTTCATCTCCTATTATAGAGAATGTTGTTTTAGTTGATGGTTTGAAGCATAATTTACTTAGTATTAGTCAATTTTGTGATCGTGGTCTTAAAGTTGTTTTTGATGATACTTCTTGTAAGATTTTTGATATTAAATCGAATGATTGTATTTTGACCGGTTTTCGTGATGACAATGTTTATATAATTGACATGCTTAATGTAGAGTGTTCTACTAAGTGTTTAAATGCTTTTGATGAAAATTCATGGCTTTGGCATAGAAGATTAGGACATGCATCTTTTGAACATATTTCTAGAATTAATTCAAAGGAATTGGTGAAGGGTATTTCTTGCTTGAGTTTTGAGAAAGACCGCATTTGTAGTGCGTGCCAACTTGGGAAACAAACCAAGTCTTCCTTTAAACCAATCAAGGATATCATGTCAACTAGACCTCTAGAATTAATTCATATGGATTTATTTGGACCAACTAAAACTAAAAGCTTAAATGGAAGTAGATTTGCATTTGTTTTAGTTGATGATTTCTCTCGATTTACTTGGGTTTTCTTTTTGCAAAATAAAGATCAAACTTTTTCTCACTTTAAGATTTTTAGAAAAAGAGTTGAAAAAGAGAAAGGTTTTCCGATTTTGAGAATAAGGAGTGATAGAGGTGGTGAGTTTGTTAACCAACTCTTCATGACTTATTGTGATGAAAAGGGAATTAAGCATGAAATGTCTTGTCCTAGAACTCCACAATAAAATGGAGTTGTAGAAAGGAAAAATAGAACACTTCAAGAGATGGCTAGGACAATGATAAGTGAATACGACCTCCCTCAATATTTATGGGCCGAGGCCGTAAACACCGCATGCTATATATCGAATCGTATTTATTTATGCAAAAATTCTTCGAAAACTTCTTTTGAAATGTATCATTTTAGAAAACCAAATGTTTCCTATTTCAAAGTTTTTGGATGCAAATGTTTTGTTTTGAACACTAAAGAGAATTTGGGTAAATTTGATGCTAAAGCTTATGAGGCTATCTTTGTTGGATATTCCTCTACTAGCAAAGCATATAGAGTTTTCATTAGATCTTCACTTACTATTGAAGAAACCATGCATGTTAAGTTTGAAGAATCTAATGTGTGTGTTGAGAATGTTGTAGAGTTTGAACCATTAGGTGAAAGCTTGGAGAAACTATCCTTGAAGGACTCACCCGCGCAAGAAGATAAGCAAGAACCTTTAGGTGAAGTTCAAGAGGATAATGAGGAAAGTGCGCAACCACTTCCCAAAGCTTGGAGATACGCTACAAATCATCCGAAGGAGCTCATCTTGGGTGATGCTTCCAAAGGAGTCACAACGCGCTCCAAACTCCATGACCTATGTGGTAACTTTGCTTTCATTTCTCATTTTGAACCCAAAGGCATTCTCGAAGCCGAGACGGACCCATATTGGTTGCTTGCCATGCAAGAGGAACTCAATCAATTTGAGCGCAACCAAGTTTGGCACCTTGTTCCTAAGCCCCACGATAGACCAATAATTGGTACTAAGTGGATCTTTAGGAATAAGTTGGATGAGTCCGGAAATGTCATTAGGAATAAAGCTAGGTTAGTGGCCCAAGGTTACACTCAAGTTGAGGGAATCGACTTTGAGGAATCCTTTGCACCCGTAGCACGGCTTGAAGCCATACGGATAACACTAGCTTATGCATCTTTTAAAAATTTCAAACTTTTTCAAATGGATGTAAAAAGTGCATTTTTAAATGGATTTCTTAATGAAGAAGTTTTTGTTGCTCAACCTCCCGTTTTGCTGATCATGTTCATCCCGATTTTGTTTTCAAACTCGATAAGGCTTTATATGGTTTGAAACAAGCTCCAAGAGCTTGGTATGAAAGGCTTTCAAGTTTTCTTATTTCAAACAATTTTATTAAAGGCAAAGTAGACACTACTCTATTCACTAAGCATGTTGATAATGATATTTTAATTGTCCAAATTTATGTTGATGATATAATTTTCGGTTCTACTAATGAAGTTTTATGCAAGGATTTTGAAAAGGTAATGCAACAAGAATTTGAAATGTCCTCCATGGGTGAACTCAATTTCTTCCTTGGACTCCAAGTCAAGCAATTGCAAGATGGGAACTTCATTAGCCAAGCCAAATATGCAAAGGAACTCGTGAAGAGGTTTGGACTTGAAGACGCTAAAACTTGCAACACTCCCATGGCAACTACAACCAAGCTTGATAAGGACGAACAAGGTAAAAATGTTGATATTAAATTGTTTAGAAGCATGATAGGTAGTCTTTTATATTTAACGGCAAGTAGGCCGGATATCATGTTTAGTGTGTGTCTTTGTGCTAGATTTCAATCGTGTCCCAAAGAATCTCATTTAATTGCCGTAAACGCATTATTCGTTATGTTAAGGGAACGATTGGATTAGGTCTTTGGTATCCGAAAACTATAGATTTTTCTATGACTAGTTATTCGGACGCCGACTATGCGGGTTGTAGAGTAGATAGAAAGAGTACTAGTGGGACATGTCAATTTCTCGGTAATTGTCTTGTTTCATGGTCCTCTAGGAAGCAAAATTCCGTAGCTCTATCAACCGCCGAGGCGGAGTATGTTGCCGCGGGGGCTTGTTGTGCACAAGTCCTTTGGATGAAACATACTCTCCTTGATTATGATTTGCATTATAAAAATATTAAAATATTTTGTGATAATACTAGTACTATTCATTTAACGAAAAATGCAAATCAACATAGTAAGACCAAGCACATTGAGATTAGATATCACTTTCTTAGAGATCATTTTGAGAAAGGTGATATTGATATTGATTATGTTTCCACCGATTTTCAACTAGCCGATATTTTTACAAAACCACTTGATTTTGCTAGATTTTCGTTTATTTGTGGAGAATTAAATATGTGTATTATTGATTAAACATGTTTTTCATAACCCTTTTTGATGTATGACAAAAAGGGGGAGAATAAGTTACATGTACAAAAATAAGTTCATTTGGTCTTGGTTCCATATGGATTTATGAGTTTTATGAAGTTTTATGAGTTTTTATCTCTATGATTTAAGTTTAAATTGGTATCAAGGAGCAAATTTTTATTTTTGGTGTTTTTGGTATCAAGTACAAGTTTTAAAGTTTCATTTATATTATATTGTTGATTTCAATAATTGGTGCATCATTTCTTTTTATCATTTCAATTATTGATATCTAGAGCATATTTATAATGTTTAAATATAGCATAATTTGAGGGGGAGTTTTCTCCTCCCCATATTTTTGTAAATAGCCTATTTGTTTTGTCATCATCAAAAAGGGGGAGATTGTTGGCCCAAGAGGTTACACTCTCCATTGTTTTGTGTTTTGATGATAACAAACCAAATAAGTGCTATTTGGTACTAATGTTTTGATCTAGATGAATTTCAGGTTTTGTACCATGTTTAGAGCTCATTCGCTTCGCTTTTGCAAAATCTTCTAAGTTCCACATAGCAATGAAGGCAAATTGCACATCAAGGAAGGATCATAGAAGAGAAGGCAATTGCAAGGCATTGGATGGCTCAAAGATTGCTTCAGAGGTCCTTAGGATTTATTTTATAGCTTTATAGCATGTTAAAGAATAGAGAGTAGGTTTGAAGCTCAAACACACACGTTTTCACGCGTATGCCTTTTCCAAGTTTATTTCCTATAAAATATACAAAAATATTTTAACACTAATTCTTCTTCCTACAAATCTGTTTTTATGTTGTATATTGATTTCATGTTCAAAATAGTTTTGATCAAAATATTTTTCCTCTCAAAATTCCCTTTGTATTTCAATTTTTGACCTGAGCCGGTCGACCGGCTATATACCACCAGTCGACCGGAGTTCTGGCAGAGTGCACGTATCCGTGTGCACGTCTGTCGGTCGACCGGTAGGCTACCGGTAGTCGACCGAAGTTTTTAGTTTGCTCTCTGGATCTGACCAGTCGACCGGTGGGCTACCGGCCTTCGACCGATAGTTCAACCTTTAGCTTTTCGGTCGACCGGCTGGCTACCGTTAGTCGACCGGTTATTTTTCAAAGTCTCAGTCAGGAGCAGTCGACTGTACCAGTCGACCGATAGTTCATAACGGTCAATTTTTTGAACTGTCGGTCGACCGGGCCAGTCGACCGATATGGCCGTTGAACAGTAAACGGGCATATTTTTAATTCTGTTTTAACTTGATTTTTGAAATTAAATATCCGTTGGAGGGTATATTTGGAACTAATTACTTCCTAATCTTCAGTAATTAATTCCTAAACCTAAACCCTAGCCCTCTCCTATAAATAGGGGTGTTTGGGGAGAGTTTCTTTACAACATTTTATTCAAGAGAAAATTCAAAAGTTTGGGATATTACAAAAGAGCTTGTTTCTTGTTTTTGTGCTGATATTTCTCATTCATTTTCAGAAGTGTTCTTGATATACTCTCTGAATTTGATTTTCTTTCTTCACTTACACAAGAGCTTCATTCCTTCTCAATATTCTCTAAGGACCTTTGTAAGGGAAGAGATATTTGAAAGAGAGAGTTTGTGATCTTTTGATTACTTAGAAATTGTATTGTGCTGAAATTGTAGGAGTTGGGTACTCCATTTGTAATTGATCTTTGTGATAGTGAAAGTAGCTAGAATCCTTCTGGGGAAGGCGGGGAGTAGAGCTGGGTGCTCGAACCTCGATAACATATCCTTGTGTTTGCGATTGGTTTACTTTACTTGCTATTACTTCTTGCTATTGATTGTGACTTGCATCATTCACTTGCATTCATCTCTATATTTGTTGCTCATTGCTTCATATTTTTAATTTGGCCCTTGATTAGCATTATCACCTATTCACCCCCCCCTCTAGGTGATTTTCAGAAAATACTTGGGAAAAAACTAGAATGAAATAGAAATGAAGAAAAAAACCAATTTCCCAAAGACTCTATATTTCCTTGATTTTTTCAACCCTTAAAAACAAAATAAAATAAATCTTTTCGGCACAAAAACATAAAAACTTGCTGCAAAACTCTTGTAAAAATGGGAAAATAGCTCTCTAAATTCTTGTTAAAAACAGCCCAAGAGATGGCTTATTTATAGCCTCTTAAAAAATAGATCTGTTGGTAGCCTGAGAAGGCAGAATTGCCCTTTCGGTCAACCGGCCGGTCGACCGGCGCAATGGCCATATTTCTGACCATTGTGCCTCCGGTCAATCGCCCGATCGACCGTAGTACCCGAGAGTGGGTACTTTTCAGTTGGTTGACCGGCTGATCGGCAAAAAGCAAGTACAAAAATAAGTAAAAAGAGTGTGGGTTGATGTCACTGCTTTTGTGATTCTTCCGTAGTAGCGAAGTTACTATACGGGTCATATCCACAAGGAGGGAAAGCGATGGAAGCTTGATGCGGCTTCTTTGTTCAAGAAAAGAGAAAGTTCTTTGTTTTAAATAAAGAATTGGAAAGTGAAAAAAAGTTGGTTTCATGAATTGTATGAAAATGATTTGGTGATTTGTAAAGTTTGATTTTCTTAATGGAAAAATGCATGGCTAACTTTTTACTAAGTGCTCCCACTAATCCTAACTTCTTGAAGATGTAGCCTCACAATGGATCATAGGCAAGAATACCCCTTATGCATAGGAACTATTCACGTGGAAATCGAGTGAAAGTTCTTCATATAACTTAGCTTAACACGGCAAAAACTTGGACATTCCCTTATTAAGATCTAATTGAAGGCGAGAATAACGGAAGACACAAGTGCACTAATGGTATCGGCAAAGTTAAAAGGAAAATCTTTAACTTACAAAATAAGTAAAGCATCCAATCCATAGATCATCAAAAACCATTAAGCATGAAATATAAGAAAGTGAATACTTGAATGTAAGTAAGAGTTGGAACCCTCGTTTTAAGATGTCATAGCTCTTATTTGCATAAGGCTTAGTTGACACTATTGACTCATTTGGTTTATCAAGTAAGTTATTAGAGATTAGTGGGTTAGTAGTTAGTTAGCCATGCTATGGAGGATTTAGTTAAACATTGTAGTAAAAGAAACAATCAAAGAGAAGAGGTAAAGAGAAAAGGAGTTACACTAAAACAAAAGAAAAGAAGTTAAGAGAAAGGAAGTTACACTATAACAAGGAAGTAAAAGTAAATTAAATGGAAAGAAGAAAGAGAAGTAGTTACTTGTATTAGCTTGTCACCTTCAAAAACACTTACGCACTCTCTCTCTTTCACTCTAATGGCTAAAGCTAAAACTAGAAGAAGAAAGAAACAACAACTACAATTCCTAACAACAAAGTAACAAATACAACTCTATTCTCTGGATATCTCTCAACTGAAGACCCCGAGGAGTATTTATAGGCACTAGGGGAAAGGGGGCCAGGGAGGCAACCCCTGGCCCAAAGCCTGGAAGCGCGCGCCCACATGGCCGCAGAAAGGCGGCCCAGGCCGCATTTCCGTGGCCATGCCAGGGTTGCGCGCACCTGGTTTCAGGCAGTGCGTCGTCCTTTCTGTCTCCTGTCAGGTGGATCTTCTGGTTTCTGGATTTGATGCCCCAGACTGACAAAATCTTTACTCTATAGTCAATGGCTACTTGGTAGGCCTTTATCACCCATTAAATAGTGATTTAGGGTCTTCTTCTTCATTTGCACACCATGGACCTAGGATCAAGCAAGTAAAGTTTTATTAGCAGAATTTTACATAAAATAACTATGTGAATGTGATAAAAATTATGCAAAATTAGAGACTAATCACACCTCCACACTTATCTTTTTGCTCGTCCTGAGTAAAACAAAAATAAGAAAATTATTACACCACTTTCGCAGGTGACGTGATTGCACTGAGCATGTGCAACAAGCCTTTAAAGCTCTAAGTTTCCTCTAGAGGAGGAGTGTTGTCTCCTGAGGGTTTTCAGCGGATTGCACCCACAAAATCCAGTAAGTGAAAAAACCTCTTTCAAGAAAAAGAATTTTACCAAAAAGTTGTAGGAATTAAGGGAACCTTATTAATGAATCTTTATTTTTGCCTAAATAAATAAGAAAGATTGGTTTGACTAAGAATTAGGAGGGATAAGAAAAATAACTCATACCTTTTATTTAGCCTTAGTAGAGTATGCATAAACCACACACACACATGCTTGGGATTTAGAGACACAACTCTGAAAAAAAAAACGCTGGATAAGAAGCATGATTACTCACGCCAAAAAAAAATCAATGTATAATATATAAGTAAATCTTGATTTCGTGGCCTACTCTACTTGCATATTTGACCTGAAGGGTGTTTTCCACTTGGTGCCCTAAAATCATCTGGTTTGGAAGTCATCGGTTTGATATGTGTTACATGAGTAAAATAGAAAGCCTAATGAAACCAAGAATAATTAATATTTATAAAATTAAATGATATTCAAAGTTGAGTTAAAAAATCCCAAGCACATCACACTTACACATTATGCATATCTATCTAAAGCAAAATAATAGAATGAGTTAGAAATATAAGATCCTTTCTAAATTTAAAGAAAACCCTAATTTCTTCTTTTATGAAGACTAAAGTATAGGAGGACTTATGAGGGTTGAACCTAATTCTTACACCATTCGGTCATTTTTATAAAGAGTATGAAATTCTTTTTCAATCTGGAGATTTTTTTCGGGTAAAAGAAAAGAATAAAAGGAAAAAAGAAAGAATAAAAGGAAAAAGAAAAAGTGGTAGCACCCCCCTACACCTATCTAATGCATAGTCCTCAATGAATGTATATGTAAATGCGAATGCAATAAATAGGGTGAAGAAATGATGTCACCGTCTTCGTTGACTCGGGCCGGCCAAGTGCGAATAGGCTAAAGAGATGTCAAAAAAATGTAGAAGGGTAAGCATATTAACATATTTTTTTTATATATATATTTTTCTTTTTTCTTTTTTTTTTAATTGTTGTGGTTAGGTGTATGATGGGACAAAAAGAGTCAGCACACTATCATCCGGAGTCATAGGCTCAGTGGTAAAGAAGGACTTCAGTCTTTACCCATTAACTTTGAATTCCGTGTTGTTCTTAGAGCCTACAATAAGCACAGCACCGTGTGGGAAAACGGTGCGCACGATGAATGGTCCAGACCAACGAGTCTTCAGCTTCCTCGTGAAAATATGAAGCCTCGAGTTGTACAGCAGAACCTTATCTCCTGATGTAAAGTTTTTTCGGGTTATGATCTGATCATGAAAAAGTTTAGTTCTGCTTTTGGTGATCCGAGCATTCTCATAGGCTTCATTCCGTATCTCCTCTAATTCTGCGATCTGCAGTCTCCTTAGCTCACCGGCTTTACACAAATCAAAATTGAGCTGCTTAATAGCCCAGAGGGCACGGTGTTCTAACTCTACTGGCAGATGACAGGCTTTTTCGAATATGATTCTGTAAGGAGACATCCCCAGAACTGTCTTAGAAGCAGTGCGTAAGCCCACAATGCATCGTTGAGTTTGACCGACCAATCCTTTCAGTTCTGTCCGACAGTCTTTTTCAGAATGAGCTTGAGTTGTCGATTGGTAACTTCTACCTGCCCATTTGTCTGGGGATGATACAGAGTGGATAACTTGTGATTTATGGAATATTTTTACATTAGAGCTTCAAAAATTATGTTGCAGAAATGTGATCCATTATCACTAATTATCGCTCTAGGGGTGCCAAATCGGGAGAAGATGTTTTCTTTGAGAATTTGACAACTACTTTATTGTCATTGGTCTTTGTAGGCACAGTTTCTACCCATTTAGAGACATAGTCTATAGCAACCAAAATGAACTGGTTGCCGAAAGAATTAGGGAATGGTCCCATGAAGTCGATACCCCAAATATCAAAAATTTCAACTTCTAGGATCGGGTTTAGGGGCATCATGTCTCTTCTTGAAATTTTTCATATCTTCTGACAATTCGCGCATGACTTGCAAAAATGGTATGAGTCTTTGAACAAAGTAGGCCAGTAAAACCCACTTTGTAGAACCTTCTCTGCAGTCTTGCGGGGACCGAAGTGTCCTCCGCATGCAAGGTCATGGCAAAAGCTGAGCACACTCCTCTGTTTCCTCCTCTAGTATGCATTGTCGAATAATCTTATCGGGATAATATTTAAAAAGATACAGCTCTTCCCAGAAGAAGTACCGTACTTGGGCAAAGAAGCGATTTTGGTCTTGCTTTGTCCAGTCAGCGGGTAATTGTCTAGTGGTCAGGTAATTAACAATGTCCGCATACCAGGGTTCCTTAAGAATGGCTAGGATGTGCTCGTCTGGAAAGTCCTCGTTGATCGGAGCTTGTATGATCGGTGCATTCAGAATTCATGACAAATGATCAGCAACCACGTTTTCTATACCTCGTTTATCCCGAATTTTCAGGTCAAATTCTTGAAGCAAAAGGATCCACCGAATCAATCGGGTTTTTGCTTCCTTCTTGGTCATGAGGTATTTAAGGGCCGAGTGATCCGTGAAAATCACCGTCTTCGAGCCTAACAAGTATGGTTGGAACTTCTCTAACGCAAAGACAATGGCCAAGAATTCCTTCTCAGTCGTTGTATAATTCTGTTGGGCGTCATTCAAGGTCCTATTCAAGTAATAAATCATGTGCTGCCTATTGTCGATGCGCTGTCCTAAAACAGCGCCAATAGTAAAATCAGAGGCATCACACATGATTTCAAATGGTTGGGCCCAATTAGGAGCAGAAATAATAGGCGCAGAAATAAGTTCTTGCTTAAGCTTCCCCCATGACTTGAAACATTCATCATTAAAATCAAAGGGCACGTTCTTAGCGACCAGGTTGGTTAAGGGCCTAGAGATTTTGCTAAAATCCTTAATGAACCGTCGGTAGAACCCAGCATGCCCTAGAAAGGATCTAATATCCTTGATGCTTTTGGGTGGTGGAAGCTTAGCAATTATTTCTACTTTAGCCTTGTCCACTTCAATGCCTCTCCTAGAAATCTCATGGGCTAAGACAATCCTCTGTCTCACCATGAAGTGACATTTTTTCCAGTTTAGAATTAGATTCTTCTCCTCGCATCTTTGCAGAACTAACTCTAGGTGATGAAGGCACTGATCAAATGAATCTAAGTAGTGGAGAAGTCATCCATGAAAATCTCAAGAAAATGTTCTACCATATCGGAGAAAAGACTAAGCATGCACCGTTGGAATGTTGCAGGAGCATTGCATAATCCAAAGGGCATGCGTCGGTAAGCGAATGTTCCGAATGGGCAGGTGAACGTGATCTTTTCCTGGTCTTCTGCAGCAATGGGGATTTGATTGTATCCCGAGCACCCATCTAGGAAGCAATAGTACTCATGTCCAGCCAAACGCTCAAGCATTTGGTCGATGAAGGGTAGCGGGAAGTCGTCTTTACGGGTGGCGGCGTTCAACTTTCTATAGTCGATACAAACACGAACCTTGGTGGGCAGTCTTGTTTGTACTAATTCATTTTGCTCATATCAACTACCGTAAAGCCAGCTTTCTTCGGACCGCATGAACAGGGCTAACCCATTGACTATCTGAAATGGGATAAATGATCCCATTGTCTATAGTTTCAAAATTTTCACTTTAACTGCCTCTTGCGTGAGTGGGTTAAGCCTGCGTTGTGGGTCACTCCTGGGAGTTGCTTCATCGGTCAAATAGATTCTATGTTGTATTATGGCTGGACTTATCCCTTTGACATCCTTCATCGTCCATCCAATGGCTTCCCTATGTCTATTCAGAATAGATATTAAGCTGTCCTCTTGTTGCTCAGTCAAGTGGGATGCTATGATGACTGACAAGGTTTCTCTTCCATCCAAGTAGGCGTACTTGAGGTGTTCAGGTAAGGCTTTTAGCTCTAGGGAAGGAGTTGCTTCATTGGAGGTAATATCTGGACTTTCATTCCCGTAATGAGGTACACTTGGGCTGGACACCCAATCCACTGCTGAATCTACGATCTGGTTTAGATTAAAATCCTCAGCCTCCAGATCAAACTCTGCCTCTGTTTCTACCTCCATGCTGTCCTCATGCTCACTGGTCAGATTTTCAATGGAATTGACCTCAAAAGTCTGATCATTGACATCCCTAGGTTGTCTTCCAAGATTGAAGACATTGACTTCCTTCGTCATATCTCCAAAGGTCAATCGTATGGACCCGTTCTTATAGTTGATTATGGCACTGGCTGTAGCAAGGAATGGGCGCCCTAAGATGACTGGAGTTTGAGACCTTAGATTGGACACAGGTTGGGTCTCAAGGATAATGAAGTCAATGGGGTTGATGAAATCCCCAATCCGGTAAGGATATCTGTGATTTTCCCCTTTGGAATTTTCACATATCGGTCAACTAGCTGAATGGTGACTCGAGTTGGGCTTAGCTAGCCCAACCCAAGTTGCTGGTATACGGAGAGAGGTAGCAAGTTGATACTTGCTCCCAAGTCAAGGAGTTCTCGGCTAATTTCTGTTTGTCCTATGGTGCAGGAAATTGTGGGACATCTGGATCTTTGTATTTCACCGGAATGGGACCAGACAGAATTTCGCTTATATTGGTTGCCAAGAACACTTTCTTGGGCACATTTGTCTTTCTCTTCTTCGTACACATATGCTTAAGAATTTGGCAAGAAGTGTTGACACTTAAAAAAGACAAGATTCTTATTGGTCCGAACAATGTCTAAACTTGTTGACATTTACAAAAGACAAGTGACAGACGAGCTGAAGACCAGTTTTCACCCATCTCTGAGGGACAAGGAAGCAACTTGGACTCCACTGATCCAGCAAGTAGACAGTGAACCCAGATTGTTTCTAAACAGACCTCAGCAGGTCTAAAATGCTAGCACTTAGCATTACATGAGCCCAAAGGGATAGCCTCGCCTGAGAGGCTAATATCACTCGACTTCGCCTCGAAGCCATCCAAAGCCTCGCCAAGAAGCTAACTCGCAACTTCACCACAGAGGACTTCCAGCTCCGCCAAAGGGTTTCTTTCGGACTTCGCCAGAAGCTGCCTCTAGCTCCGCTACGAGCTCAATGCGGGCAGCTCCGTCATTGGTCTGCTATGGTCAACCTTTGACTAATCAAATCTCCAGATGAGATCAGATCTAATCGGATCAAATCCAATCAAGATCAAATCACAGATCAAATTTGGCAGTTGATTGCCACAATCTCTTGACTCTCCTAAAACGAGTAAGAAGATCAGGGGAAATCCTCCAACGATATGGAAAGGATCAAGAAGGTAATCTCATCGCTCGCATCGTCAAAGGGACAAAGTGGTCGCGCGCTGACCAGACTCCTATCGGCACACTTCTCCAGAATCTCTGAGGAGATCTACTTGTAATCTTTTTAAGAATACTTGTAATTTAGCTCCTCAAACTCTTTTTTGTAAGTTTTCCCCCTTTGCAAAAATCAATGAAAAACAAGATGGCGACTCCGTTGGGGAATGTATTCTCCACTGCCGAGAATCAAGTGTCGCAAAGCGACGAACAGACCCTCGGGTCTAATTCTGAATTCAGAAAAGCCGGTGCAGCAGAGCCTTTCTGGCTAAGTCTTCAAGGAAAGTCTCTACGGAAACAGAAAAGGTTCTCTGCGAACCTACTGCGGTTATTTGGCGCAACAAGGAAGCACGTTCGCAGTCTGATTCCTTTACTTGTGAGAACTTGGTGGTTCAGTTCGATCGAGGAAGATTTGAAGAAGTCCTCTCTGGGGGTAGCCCAATGCTTCGAGCACGGAAGCATAGGAAAGTTTCCACGACTAAGGTTTCGAAGCAGAAACCGGAAGCAGAATTCTGCCAACACCCCTCAGCCTCGCGTGTGGCTAATCAGGTTCCTTGCGAACCTAAGTCTCCTCTGTCAAAGCGGGTATGGAAGCCTAAATAGAAGTCTCCAAACGAAGCTTCAGGCGTAGCTACGCCTAAACCGCGCCTCTCTCGCGAAGAAAAAGGCAAGATGCCTGTCTGCTCCAATCATAAAGTCAAGACGGCAATCATACCGTCGCCCAATTCAAGAGCAGCAATGCCTTGTGCTAGCATCATTCTTATGAGCGAAGCTACTGTACCACAGCATACTCACTGCGTCCATGGCCGCGAGGCTAGGGCCAGAGTATTATCTAAGGCAAATCCCCTTTGCAGCGGCATAGGGGGTAAAGCACCACAGCGTGCTTTGCTCTCTAGTTCGTCACACATTAAGCTCGCACCTGTTGGCGAAGCTAGAACTGAGTACTATTCAGTGCTAATCCCTTTCGCAGGGATAAGAGGAACGGAACATCATCCTATGTACGCTTTAGAAAGGCCTCTCCACAGGATTATGTAGGCTTCCATGGGCCTGACATGCGAGAATTCTTGGCGAACAAGCGGAAGTCGATGTCTTTCCGAACTACTTCCCCTGTTGTCAACAACGGGGATGTCAGCTGGTGACCGTCCACTCAGTCCATTGCCGGCTGGGACCAATCCCTGCCACTTCTCCAGGCCGACGAACAGTCTTTGATCGGCTGTCTGTACATCTCCCTATGAAGCATCGTAGAAGGAGCACCTCACGAGATCCAGCCTCCGCATCCGTCAACATGACCGGAAGAGGACGAGAGTCCCCAGATCCAGATTACAGCCCAGGCCTAGGCGAAGTCTTGGTGCATGAAGAAGGTGTCTTTCGAAATACCAGATCCGGGGTGGCAATACCCTACAGTTACGAGCAGCCTTCTTCCTCGACGGCCCTAGCCTCGTCACAGCCCAGGAGATCACTCCAATCATCGGACGAAGAAGATGAAGATAGTGGGTACGCCTCTTCGGCGACAGTTAGCTCGGTGCGAATAGACAGAGCATCAGTCAATATAGCTAATA
The DNA here is from genome assembly GCA_038442645.1 of Agave tequilana. NCBI lineage: Eukaryota > Viridiplantae > Streptophyta > Magnoliopsida > Asparagales > Asparagaceae > Agave > Agave tequilana. Next base: position 14,629 of record JAVJIF010022032.1, on the reverse strand, counting down.
ACGTCAACGACGACCTTCGTGGCGCCTGGAAGTTCAGGAGCAAACTTTCAGAACCCAGGAAGAAACTCTGGACAACATTCAACAGATGCTCGCTCAACTCCTCAGTAACCGGAATAATAATGATGCCGGGAGCAATCACGATGAGGAGGAACACCTCAGCAATGAGCAGCCAAAGCTGGAGAAATCCAAGGAGGGTCCTTCCTTAGACGCTGAAGTCCTTAGGGCCTCCAAGCTCAAATCGCATCCCTAGCTCAGAGGGATGAATTAAAGAAGGTAGGGGCAGTCCGTCCTTATCCGCTGGAGTGGGATTCGGTGCCATATCCACCGAAGTTCGAACCACCAACGTTGCATGCCTATGATGGGAAGAGCTCGCCAAATCAGCACATCTATTATTTCCGGTCTCAGGCTGGTAATGTTATAAGCAATGACGCCATCATGGCTAGGCTGTTCATTGGCACCTTAAAGGGGGTGGCATTTGACTGGTTCCGAAGTCTTCCCTCAGGCTCTATCAACTCTTGGATCGATCTAGAAACTCGGTTCCTCTCTCGTTTCTATGAGGACGATACCAAAGCGACCATGGACAAGCTCCTCTCCACTGTGCAGAGGAAGGGCGAATCTGTCCGTGACTACATTGAACGGTTCAGAAATTTATCCTTGATGTGCCCAGCAGGGATGCCAATACCCATGCTCTTACAGACATGCTGATTAGTACACAAATGTGCATATTTTACCATATCATTCCCATGCATATTGCAAATAAATATATGATTTTTATTCATCTTCTCTATATTTTTACAGGTCCATAACTGAAATGAGAGAAAGCCCAATAATCACTTTAATTAGCAATAATTAAAGAGATTAATTCCAAGCCCAAGATAAAGCCCAAATTTGAAATCAGAATCCAGAGAGATCCGCGCGCCAACTCAAGGTTCTAGAAGACCACGTGGCTAACAAACTTGTAACAACTTCGTACCAGAAAGTTGTTAGCCAACGCCACAAAACTGCCGCGCCTTGCCGCCAATCTGCGGCAGATCTGGGTCTGTTGGATCTCGAATTTTGAGCCAACGGCCTAGGCTCTCGAAGCTTCTCTCTGATCCTATAAATACTGCACCTGGACCTGCGAGAAAAGACTGAACAGAAGAAGAGAGAGAAGAGGATAGATCATTATATTTTTGTAGGATTTTTCTCTAGGTTTTGTTTCTCTTAGTCTTCTTCTTCCCTAGAAATCTTTGCAAGAGAGAGATTGTAAGAGAGAGGGAGCTTGTGTAATCAAGGTGTGACAACTTGTGGAGCAAGGATTCATCCATTCTCTTCACTCTACTCAAGCAATTTCTAATATTATTTTGCTTTCTTTACTTCTAGTTTTACTTTACTTGCAATTTTATTCATGCTTTGTTTTGCTTTTCTAATGGCTAGTAGCTAATTCTTTCTTCTCATGGCTAGCTAACAACTTACCTTGCTAATTACTAACTCATGGGTGATTGCTATCTTTAATCTTGCAAAGTGTATGATCTTCTCTTCTCCGATGGGTTACTTTCATGCTTGGCTAGTATCTTGTTGTAATTCTCCATATGATTCATGTGTGCCTCATTTAGAGCCTTGTCTTTAGAACAAGTGCCTTGATGGAACATGGAGATGGATCACCAAACATATGCTAATAGATGTACAACTTCTTCACTTTCAATTGATGTATGTTGTATCTTCTTCCTTAGCCTCCCTTGTGTGTTGCTCTTTTGATTCCATTATTGAAAGTCTACTTGTAGGCCAATGACATCTATGAAGTCTACAAGACAAGTCCAAGAATGATCCCCATCATCCAAGTGGGAATGTAATTAGACCAACACGCAAGACATACATATGCCGATGAGTCAACATGAGGCAAGCATCACCATCACGGAGTTTAGTAAGTCTTTAGCAAGGAAGTAAGGTTAGCTAGCCATGGTTTTTTTCATCTTAAATTCTTTCAAAGTTTTACTTTCTTTTAGTGTGAATACCAAATCCAATCTTGATTTTGATTTCTCTCGATTTCCATCATGAACATATCCATCCATTCTTTCATTCTTTTGTCATGATTCTTTTATTCTTTTAAAGCAAAGAAGAATTCTCGTTTTACATCTTCACTAAGGACCGTAACGCTTCCATCGCTAGCTCTCCCTGAGAATCGACTCGGTATAGCTCTATGCTATAACGGAGATAGGAAAGGGTACATTGAACATATAAATACATTTGTGGAGTGATACAAGCACTTGAGGTTGTTTCTAAACCTAACTCTCTTTCCATTGAATACATATATTTGTGCTCTTTTACACTCCATATTACGACACCTTTCCCGTCTTAATCAATTTTTGGCGCCGTTGCCGGGGAGAGCAACGGATTTTCTTTAAAGTGAAGACTAAACGAATCTTCTTCTCTGTTGCAGGTTACAGGAGAAGAAAACAGGAAAATTTGCATTGCAGTGACATATAAGCGGACCTGGGCCTCTGCTCTCGAAAGCAGAGACCAGGATCCCTCTGACTTGCCGCGTTCCCACGGCAAAAGCCGCGGTTCTGCGGCAAGGAGGAGCTCACTACTGATCATTTTTCTGCAGGATCTTCAGCTCTGCAAAATACTTCTGCTGCAGCACTTAATTTCTTGTATTCTTCACCATACTCCTGCTATTAATCAACAGTAAAAATTGGTTGTAAAGCTAAAAAATTGTTTAGACATTTGCATTCTAGGCACGTGTCTTTCAATTCCTTTACATTTACTGTTGAAGAGTGCTGGAGGCAAGGTGCGTAAGCATAGCATATAGACTAGGACTCACTCTTTGTTTGATTTAAATACGCTTTGAGTGAACCTTGTTTGTTTATATCGTACACTTGCACAAATCAATTCTAAAGGCATAACCCATAAAAATATAAGGTGGGGATTTTATCACCCTTTCCTTAACCCGAAAATCATTTTCCCAAGCACTCACATGTTGGCCCAAGAGGTTACACTCTCCATTTGTCTTTTGGTTTTGATGATGACAAACCAAATATGAGCTATTTGGTACTAACAAGTTTGTTAAGATGAGTTTCAGGTTTTGTACCATGTTTAGAGACCATTCGCTTAGCTATTGCATGAACTTCTAAGTTCCACAAAGCAAGGAAGGCAAATTGCACATCAAGGAAGGATCATAGAAGAGAAGGCACTAGCAAGGCATTGGATGGCTCAAAGACTTGAAGATAGCTCAAGAAGTCTTCATGTAATTTGTTTTTCAGTTTATAGTATGTTAAAGAATAGTGGATAGGTTTGAAGCTCTATCACACACGTTTTTGCGCACATGCTCATTCCAAAATAATTTCTTATAAATTATACAAAAATATTTTGCATACAAGTTTTTGCCTACAAATACATCTTTATGTTTAATTCTATTCCCTGTTCAAAAGTATTTTTGTTAAAATCAAAATCCTCTTTATTTTCTTTTCCAAAAATGATTTTTGACCTGATCCGGTCGACCGGGACAGTCGACCGAGTCTGTGTCAGTCTGGTCCGGTCGACCGGACCAGTCGACCGCAGTTCTGGCAGATGCAAGTATCAGTGTGCATGTCTGCCAGTCGATCGGGGCGATCGACCGAGATATTGTTTTTGCTCACAGGTTTTCTCAGTCGACCGGGTCGGTCGACCGCTAGCCTATAACGGTCGAATTTTTGATCTACCGGTCGATCGGCCCAGTCGACCGATGTGTCCGTTGAACAGTAACAGGCAGATTTTAAGTGAGCTGTTTATTTTTGTCTTTTGTGTTTAAAAATTCGTTTAAGGATATATTTTGATTTAATTATCTCCTAAACATCAGTAATTATGTTTTATCCCTAAACCCTAGCCCCTCCTGTAAATAGGGTGTTTGGGGAGAGATTTGTTACAACAATTATTGCTAGAAAATTCAAAAGTTTAAGGCTTTCAAAAGAGACTTGTTTCTTGGTTTTTGTACTGAATTTCTCACTGATTTTCTGAAGGGTTTTCAAATACTCTCTGATTTAATTTTCTTTCTTCACTTACAACAAGAGCTTCATTCCTACTCAATATTCTCTAAGGACCTTTGTAAGGGAAGAGATATTTGAAAGAGAGAGTTTGTGGTCTTTTGACTACCAAGGAAATTACTTGTACTTGAGATTGTAGGAGTTGGGTACTCCATTGTATTTGAGATCTTTGTGATAGTGGAAGTGGTCAGAATCCTTCTGGGGAAGGCGGGGAGTAGAGCTGGGTGCTCGAACCTCGATAACATATCCTTGTGTTTGCGATTGGTTTACTTTTCTTGTTCTTACACTCCTTACTCTACTTTGCTTGCACTTATTAATTGCTCATCATATTCATTGTCATACTTAATTGCTTGCATTCATCTTGTGATTCTTGATTGGTGATTGTTGTAGCTTTAAATTTTTAAATTGCCCTTTGATTAGCATTATCACCTATTCACCCCCCCTCTAGGTGATTTTCAATTGGTATCAGAGCTTGGACTCTAGGTTGGCTTAACATCCATAGAGAGATCCTTAAAACTTGTTAATCAACATTTTCATTTCATTCATTCATCGCTAGTAAACATGGCCGACAACATTAAATCCCCACCTAAATTTGATGGACTCAATTTCCCAATTTGGAAGGTTAGGATGACTATATTTTTGCAATCTTTGGGTAGCTTAGTAGCCAAGTCCTTGACCAAACCCTATGAAGCACCCGATGGTGATGAGAGCACTTGGACCGACCTTGACTTTAAACTATATGAGGCTAACTCCAAGGCCCAAAACTCCCTATTAACCGCCTTGAATGAGGATGACCTTACACGGGTAATTCATTGCCAATCCGCCTATGAGATTTGGCAACACTTATTGGTCACACACGAGGGACTTCACAAGTCAAGAGAGCTAAGATAGATCTCTTGAGGTCCCAATATGAGTCATTTAAAATGCTTGATGATGAGTCTATTGACAGTATGGCTACAAGGTTTACTAAAATCACTAATGGTCTTTCTTCCTTAGGTGATGACATCTCCAACGATCAAAAGGTGTGGAAAGTAATTCGGGCTCTTCCTTCATCATGGGAGATCAAGGCCACCACCTTGAAGGAGTTGAACGACAAGGACGAGATGGACCTCATTAGTCTCATTGGGAACCTAAAGACCCATGAGATGGAGAAGAAGGCAAGAGAAGAGGCCACTACTTCAAAGAAGAAATCCATAGCCTTCAAGACTTCATCCACCAATGATGACGATGAAGATGACGAAGAAGAAGATGAGGAGCTTACTCTACTTGTTCGCAACGTCAAGAGGATGTACCGGAAGAACAAGCTCAACTTCCGGAGAAAATTTGAAGGCAAAGAGGAGCGGAAGATCATATGCTACAATTGCCGCAAACCCGGACATATCATGGCGGATTGTCCGGAGTTCAAGAAGAAAATGACTTCCTCCTTCAAGCCAAAGAAGCCGGAGGAAAAGAAAGCTTACAAAGCTACGTGGGATTCGGAAAGCGAGTCCGAAGAGGAGGTGGATCAAGCTAATATGTGTTTCATGGCAAACACACTCAAGGTAACCCCTCAATCCCTTGATGATGAAGATGATGATGTAAGTAAGGAAGTTCTAGTGCATGCTTTTGTAGAACTTTCTGAAACTTATGATAACAAGAAACTTGAATGCATAAAATTACAAAAAGAAGTTGCTTTTCTTAAGAATCAACTTGCCATTGTTTCTAAAGAAAAGATGATGTTTCTTCCAATTTCATTTCCATGCAAAAAGAATTTTGTGCCTACAAGAGTTCTTGTAAGGTAAAATCTCCTATTATTGATATAAAAGAAATTTCTTCTTTTAAATCTAAAATAAATGATTTTGAAAAAGTTTTAAAGGATTGTGCTTTTAACACTAAGAAACTTGAGGACATGTTTTCTAAAAAGCACACTTCACATGCTAAGACTCCCCATGCTCACACTACAAATAACACTCCTCATGCTAAATCTTTTCATGCTCAAAATTCTCATGCTCACAAATCACACACTCACTATGCTTTTAAATATGGTAGAGTGTATAGATGTACTTATTGTGGTAAGAATGGACATTTGGCTAAATTTTGCTATGACCAAGTAAATAGAACCAATAATCTTGTTTGGGTCAATGAAACTAACTCTCTAGGACCCAAGAAAACGTGGGTACCAAATCAAGTCCTAAATTATTTGATGTAGGTACACACCAAGGCTCCAAGACGTAGGGAGCGGTGGTACCTTGATAGTGGTTGTTCAAGACACATGACATGGGACATCAATAACTTCACAACCCTATCAAGGTACATGGAAGGTGGCACCGTCACCTTCGGGATGACTCCAAAGGAACTATCATCGGTATAGGTAACATTCAAATTGGTGCATCTCCTATTATTGAGAATGTTGTTTTAGTAGATGGTTTAAAACATAATTTGCTTAGCATTAGTCAACTTTGTGATCGTGGACTTAAAGTTATTTTTGATGATACTTCTTGTAAGATTTTTGATGTTAAATCCGATGTTTGTATTCTCACCGGTTTTCGTGATAATAATGTTTATATTATTGACATGCTTAATTTAGATTGTTTTACTAAATGCTTGAATGCTTTTGATGAAAATTCTTGGCTTTGGCATAGAAGACTAGGACATGCATCTTTTGACCATATTTCTAGGATTAATTCAAAGGAATTGGTGAAGGGTATACCTTACTTGAATTTTGAGAAAGACCGCATTTGTGGTGCGTGCCAACTTGGGAAACAAACCAAGTCTTCCTTTAAACCAATCAAGGATATCATGTCAACTAGGCCTTTAGAATTAATTCATATGGATCTTTTTGGACCAACTAAAACTAAGAGTTTAAATGGAAGTAGATTTGCATTTGTTTTGGTTGATGATTTCTCCCGTTTTACTTGGGTTTTCTTTTTGCAACATAAAGATCAAACTTTTTCTCATTTTAAGATTTTTTGAAAAAGAGTTGAAAAAGAAAAAGTTTTTCCGATTTTGAAAATAAGGAGTGATAGAGGTGGTGAGTTTGTCAACCAACTCTTCATGACTTATTGTGATGAAAAAGAATTAAGCATGAAATGTCTTGTCCTAGAACTTCACAACAAAATGGAGTTGTAGAAAGGAAAAATAGAACACTTCAAGAGATGGCTAGGACAATGATAAGTGAGTATGACCTCCCTCAATATTTATGGGCCGAGGCCGTAAACACTGCATGCTATATATCGAATCGTATTTATTTATGCAAAAATTCTTCAAAAACTTCTTTTGAAATGTATCATTCTAGAAAACCAATGTTGCATATTTTAAAGTTTTGGATGCAAGTGTTTTGTTTTGAATACTAAGGATAATTTGGGTAAATTTGATGCTAAGGCTTATGAGGCTATCTTTGTTGGATATTCCTCTACTAGCAAAGCATATAGAGTTTTCATTAGATCTTCTCAAACCATTGAAGAATCCATGCATGTTAAGTTTGAAGAATCTAATGTGGTTGTTGAGAATGTTGTAGAGATTGAACCATTAGGTGAAGACATGGAGAGACTATCCTTGAAGGACTCACCCGCTCAAGAAGAAAGCTAGATCCTATTGGTGAAGTTCAAGAGGATAAGGAGGAAAGCACTCAACCGCTTCCTAAAGCTTGAGATACGCTACAAATCATCCTAAGGAGCTCATCTTGGGTGATGCATCTAAAGGAGTCACAACGCACTCCAAACTCCATGACCTATGTGTAACTTCGCTTTCATTTCTCATTTTGAACCAAAAGGCATTCTCGAAGCTGAGACGGACCCATATTGGTTGCTTGCCATGCAAGAGGAACTCAATCAATTTGAGCGCAACCAAGTTTGGCACCTTGTTCCTAAGCCCCACGATAGACTAATAATTGGTACTAAGTGGATCTTTAGAAACAAGATGGATGAGTCCGGAAATGTCATTAGAAATAAAGCTAGGTTTAGTGGCCCAAGGTTACACTCAAGTTGAGGGAATTAACTTTGAGGAGACCTTTGCACCCGTAGCACGGCTTGAAGCCATACGGATGACACTAGCTTTTGCATGTTTTAAAAATTTTAAACTTTTTCAAATGGATGTGAAAAGTGCATTTTGAATGGTTTTATTAATGAAGAAGTTTATGTTTCTCAACCTCCAGGTTTTGTTGATCATGTTCATCCCGATTTTGTTTTTAAACTTGATAAAGCTTTGTATGGATTGAACAAGCTCCAAGAGCTTGGTATGAAAGGCTTTCTAGTTTTCTCATTTCAAATGATTTTATTAAAGGCAAAGTAGACACAACTCTTTTTACTAAGCATGTTGATAATGATATTTTAATTGTGCAAATTTATGTTGATGATATAATTTTTGGATCTACTAATGAGCTTTTATGCAAAGATTTTGAGAAGGTCATGCAACTTGAATTTGAAATGACTTCAATGGGTGAGCTCAATTTCTTCCTTAGACTCCAAATCAAGCAATTGCAAGACGAAACCTTCATTAACCAAGCCAAGTACGCAAAGGAGCTAGTAAGAAGTTTGGGCTTGAAGGATCAAAGGTTTGCAACACTCCAATGGCAACTACAACCAAGCTTGATAAGGACGAACAAGGTAAAATGTTGATATTAAATTATATAGAAGCATGATAGGAAGTATTTTATATTTGACGGCAAGTAGGCCGGATATCATTTTAGTGTGTGTCTTTGTGCTAGATTTCAATCGTGTCCTAAAGAGTCTCATCTTATTGCGGTAAAACGCATTATTCGTTATATTAAGGGCACTATTGGAATGGGTCTTTTGTATCCGAAAACTATAGATTTTTCAATGACTAGTTATTCGGATGCCGACTATGCGGGTTGTAGAGTAGATAGAAAGAGTACTAGTGGGACATGTCAATTTCTTGGTAATTGTCTTGTTTCATGGTCCTCTAGGAAACAAAATTCCGTTGCTCTCTCAACCGCCGAGGCGGAGAATGTTGCCGCGGGGGCTTGTTGTGCACAAGTCCTTTGGATGAAACATACTCTCCTTGATTTTGATTTGCACTTTGATCATATAAAATATTTTATGATAATACTAGTACTATACACATGACCAAAAATGCAAATCAACATAGTAAGACCAAGCACATTGAAATTAGATATCACTTTCTTAGAGATCATTTTGAGAAAGGTGACATAGATATTGATTATGTTTCCACGGATTTACAACTAGCCGATATTTTCACTAAACCTCTTGATTTTGCTAGATTTTCGTTTATTTGTGGAGAACTTAATGTTTGTATTATTGAATAGACATGTTTTTCATAACCTTTTTGATGTATGACAAAAAGGGGGAGAGTAAGTTTACATGACAAAAATAAGTTCATTTTGTCTTGGTTCCATATGAATTTATATGCTTTAATTTTAAGATTTGTTCCATATGAATTTATATGCTTTAATTTTAAAGATTTGTTTTATGAGTTTTATGTTTATGCATGTATGAGTTTTTGAATTCATGTATTTTGAGAATTCTTGTGTTTTGTCTCAATTTCTTTCTATTGGTATCAAGTGCATAAATCTTTTGTTTTCAAATGAATTCTTGTGTTTTAAGCTTAAGTGTCTTTTTATATAGCATAATTTGAGGGGGAGTTTTTCTCCTCCCCTATATTTTTGTTTATAGCCTATTTGTTTTGTCATCATCAAAAAGGGGGAGATTGTTGGCCCAAGAGGTTACACTCTCCATTTGTCTTTTGGTTTTGATGATGACAACCAAATATGAGCTATTTGGTACTAACAAGTTTGTTAAGATGAGTTTCAGGTTTTGTACCATGTTTAGAGACCATTCGCTTAGCTATTGCAAGAACTTCTAAGTTCCACAAGCAAGGAAGGCAAATTGCACATCAAGGAAGGATCATAGAAGAGAAGGCACTAGCAAGGCATTGGATGGCTCAAAGACTTGAAGATAGCTCAAGAAGTCTTCATGTAATTTGTTTTTCAGTTTATAGTATGTTAAAGAATAGTGGATAGGTTTGAAGCTCTATCACACACGTTTTTGCGCACATGCTCATTCCAAAATAATTTCTTATAAATTATACAAAAATATTTTGCATACAAGTTTTTGCCTACAAATACATCTTTATGTTTAATTCTATTTCCTGTTCAAAAGTATTTTTGTTAAAATCAAAATCCTCTTTATTTTCTTTTCCAAAAATGATTTTTGACCTGATCCGGTCGACCGGGACAGTCGACCGAGTCTGTGTCAGTCTGGTCCGGTCGACCGGACCAGTCGACCGCAGTTCTGGCAGATGCACGTATCAGTGTGCATGTCTGCCAGTCGACCGGGGCGATCGACCGAGATATTGTTTTTGCTCCACAGGTTTTCTCAGTCGACCGGGTCGGTCGACCGCTAGCCTATAACGGTCGAATTTTTGATCTACCGGTCGACTGGCCCAGTCGACCGATGTGTCCGTTGAACAGTAACGGGCAGATTTTAAGTGAGCTGTTTATTTTTGTCTTTTGTGTTTAAAAATTCGTTTAAGGATATATTTTGATTTAATTACCTCCTAAACATCAGTAATCATGTTTTATCCCTAAACCCTAGCCCTCTCCTATAAATAGGGGTGTTTGGGGAGAGATTTGTTACAACAATTATTGCTAGAAAATTTAAAAGTTTAAGGCTTTCAAAAGAGACTTGTTTCTTGGTTTTTGTGCTGAATTTCTCACTGATTTTCTGAAGGGTTTTCAAATACTCTCTGATTTAATTTTCTTTCTTCACTTACAACAAGAGCTTCATTCCTACTCAATATTCTCTAAGGACCTTTGTAAGGGAAGAGATATTTGAAAGAGAGAGTTTGTGGTCTTTTGACTACCAAGGAATTACTTGTACTTGAGATTGTAGGGGTTGGGTACTCCATTGTATTTGAGATCTTTGTGATAGTGGAAGTGGTCGGAATCCTTCTGGGGAAGGCGGGGAATAGAGCTGGGTGCTCGAACCTCGATAACATATCCTTGTGTTTGCGATTGGTTTACTTTTCTTGTTCTTACACTCCTTACTCTACTTTGCTTGCACTTATTAATTGCTCATCATATTCATTGTCATACTTAATTGCTTGCATTCATCTTGTGATTCTTGATTGGTGATTGTTGTAGCTTAAATTTTTAAATTGCCCTTTGATTAGCATTATCACCTATTCACCCCCCCTCTAGGTGATTTTCATCACAATCCTAAGCTTCTAATTAAAATTTGCTAGACGTTGGCCCTAGGGACATTCGGACTCACTTAGGAGATTATCCTAAGGGGGAAAAGTGTTGGAAATTGACTTTTGTAAAATCAGTGTCTAGGAAAGGGATTGAGGGCCGAAAGCCCGAAGGTTGCTGGTTACTTAATTAAGGAACGTCTCTGACGGAAACCTCCCACCAACCTTACCCTTCCTTGGCTGATTCGCTTATAGTCAAAGTCTACACTAACCTCCTGTGGACGGTCTAATCTGTTAGGAGTCGTCTAGGTCCAGGAATCCTAGAAGCTTGGATTGATTTTTCTTTTATTTGTTTGTTATTTTCATTTTTTCTTTTTCGCTGGTGTGATCGGTGCACGTTGTTTGTGATTGTATATGCAAGAGTGGTTTCGTGATTCAGAATCTGCAAGACTTGTTAGACTTTCTGCACTTACACAACCACTTGACATTATGGAAAACAACGTCTCACTTCAGGATCGATTCTATCCGATTCGCACCTCCCTTCCATCTTGCATTCTTCTCCCCGAATTTAATGGAAATCACTTCGAGCTGAACCGCAATTCATTAATACACTTCCCCGATTCCATGGTCTTGAGTCTGAGGACGCGTACCTCTTTATTCGTGAGTTTGAAGAGGTATGCCAAATGATGAGAATTTCCCAACTAACCGAGGATGCTGTTAGGTTAAGATTCATACCGTTTGCACTTAAGGATTTAGCTAAAAGTGGCTTTACAATCTTCCCGTCAGTTCCATATCTTCTTGGGATGATTTTGTTAAAGTCTTTCTTAAGAAATTCTATCCTATCCACAAAACACAGCCCTCTGAGAAAGAATATAATGCAATTAAAGCAGGACCCTAATGAACCTTTCTCGAAGTATCTTGAGCGTTTCAAAGACTTCTAGCCCTATGTCCTCATCACGGCTTAGAGAAATGGCGTTTATGCCAGATTATCTATGACGGTTTAGATTACCAAACGAAAACCCTCCTTGAATCCATGTGTCAAGGGGAATTTTTGAAGAAAGATGAACATCAGGGGTGGGATCTCTTTGAAACCCTAGCTGAGAAAACCATTCAGTGGGAGTCATGTCCTGATAAATCCACTCCCACCACTTCCAAAACTGGTACGCACTCCATAGAATCCTCTCTAGCTGCAGATGCTAAGATCACACAATTAATGAAGAGGATAGAACTGCTTGAGTCTAGGGGAAATTCTGTTATAAATCAGGTCAACCCATTGCCTGTAATTCAACCGGGTTGCACCAACTGTCATGACCTTAGCCATGTCTTTGAGGAGTGTCCTTTGTATCAGCCCCAATCATATCAGGAGAACATGAATGCAGCATTTACAGACATCCATACTCCAACACATACAATTCAGGATGGCAGAACCATCCAAATTTTTCATGGAGTCAGTCTGGTTCTGAGCATTACATACCACCACTTCCACATCCATATAATGCTCATTCTCACACACTAGTTTCAATCAGAATTCACTGTATGTTCATCCATCTCAAAGTCCACCACATTCACAACATATCAGAACCCACCATATTACCAATCACAATTCCATCCTCTGTATCATCAACATCCACCCCAGAATGATTCAGAAATATCAGAGTTAAAAAAAATGCTAGAAACCTTTACAAAGAACTATCATCAAGATATGAATAAAGTTCAGGTCCAAATTGGGCAATTGGCTGAGAGACAAAATGGAATGTTCCCAAGCCAGCCATTGCCAAATCCCAAACATCACTTCCCTTTGAATGAAGTGGAAGATTCAGGACCCAGTCAATGTCATGCTATTCATACCCTGAGATTTGGAAAACAATTCGATAATAAGGTTTCTAGTCCACCATCTCATCCAGTACCAAAGCCAACACCTCAAATCCCAATGCAACCAACTTCTGACAACCCATCCTCTAGTTCAGAGCCATCCACTTCAAAAGACAAGGGGAAAGAAAGGTAGATGAGCAACCTTATATGCCTAGAGTACCATTTCCAAATAGGCTTAAGAATCCCAAGACAAATGCTCACATGGAGAAATAAAAGAAATGTTTAATAAGGTCCAAATCAATGTCCCTCTTCTTGATGCCATACAACAAGTGCCATCATATGCTAAATTCTTAAAGGAAATGTGCACCAAGAAGAGGAAACACAAGTCCCTAAAAAAGTCTTCCTAGCATCATCCATCAACGAGCTGCTCAATGGTCCAATTCCTGTTAAATACAAAGACCCAGGGAGCCCCACCATTTCATACATCATAGGACAGACCACCATTAATAGGGCACTTCTTTATTTTGGGGGCCAGCATCAATCTCCTGCCTTTCTCTCTGTACCAACAATTGGGGTTAGGTGATCTCCGTCCTACCCAAATGACTATCCAATTGGCTGATCGCTCTGTCACTAGACCAAAGGGGAAAATTCACGATGTCCTTGTCAAAGTTGGGGAATACATTTATCCTGTTGACTTTGTAGTCCTTGAAACAAAACCTGTGTCTAATTCCAATCAAAGGGCTCAAACTCCTGTCATTTTGGGACGACCATTCCTGGCTACTACAAATGCCATCATTAATTACCGGAATGGATCAATGAGGTTAACCTTTGGTAACATGACTCATGAAACAATGTCTTCCACACACAACCTCGTAAAACAAAAGATCAAACATTTGAGGTTAGCTTTATTGAGGACAATTGCGAGGCTTCAAAAGATGAGTCACAATTCTGTGATTCTCTTCAAGAACCTCCAATTGATATATCTTTTGAAGACCTGTTTGCTGATGAGATCATGTGTCTAGATGAGTCCACTCGGGGTCAGTTAACTGATTGCATACTTCCGGATGTTGACTTGAGTTTTGAAGAATTATATGGAAAGGAGTTAAAATTTCTAGATATTGGAAGTATTGAGATTCTTAGTGAAAGTGGTGATAAGGCATTTGTTTGTGAACAATGTGGTGGAATGAGTGTGAATGATAATAACAATCAATTGAATCTGGAAACACCTAAGACTAACAAATTCATACCGTCTCCCAACTGAGCTCACGAAAGCAGACGCACTGGAACGATGGGAAACGGGCCAGAGGAAACGACCAAAAGCCTAGGTATGGTTACACTTGTATATACACTTTGTAAATAATTTTTGCACTTTTTTGTAAATAAAAGTTTCTTACCTCTTACTTGTTTCATGCATACATGTATCATAATGCATTGAGGACAATGCATGAAATAAGTGTGGGGGAGGGTTTACTAATATAGAGTTTTTAGATTTTCTTTCTTTTACACTTCTCTTAGAAATAAAAAAAATAAAAAAAAAAACTTTTTGAAATAAGAGACAAAGTTTAGATCTATTTTTAAGAAATTAAGATGTATCTTAGGAATTAAGAAAGCCTTAATTATGACATCTTAACCTAGTTGAAATATAGATCTTGCTTGAAATTATAGGCTAA